>WWET01002529.1:173723-187504 GCA_011038615.1 Limnodynastes dumerilii
ACTGCATATTCGAGATGAGGCCTTACCAATGATTTATATAGTGGCAAATTACACAGTCTTCCCTTGCATCTATGCCCCTTTTTATGCATGCTAATACTTTATTGGCCCTTGCAGCTTCTGCTTGGCATTGAGCACTATTGCTAAGTCTATTGTCCACAATCACTCCCAAATCCTTCTCCATTAAAGATTCTCCTAAATTTACCCCATTTAATTTATAGATTGCATGCTTGTTTTTGATCCCTAAATGCATAATCTTACATTTATCTATGTTAAACCTCATCTTCCATTTGGCCGCCCAATCCTCCAGTTTACTCAAGTCCCTCTGCAAGGACGCTACATCTTGCTCAGATTCTATTACCTTACATAGTACTTAGTGTCATCTGCAAAAATGGAAAATTTGCCCTCTAAACCATCACCAAGGTCATTAATAAATATATTAAAAAGGACTGGTCCCAGTATATAATTCCATATACTAAACTCATAACAAAAATATAAATAGCTTAGAAAGCTTATTTAAAGGAGTCACTGGAGTAAACTTAAAAGGACAGCGATTATAATTAAATGCTTACATATTTTATTAAAAAACTAAACATAGAAAGTATTATGTCCCCTACTGGTGCAGAAGCTGTTCTGATCATAGGGACAGTGGGCTTCTGGATTAGGTCCAATAAATTCTTCTCAATGAGAGGGGAAGCCAGGCTGCGACGCCATGTTTACATGTAAAATGAGAACAAAGGTCAAGAGGGCAAAAAAAATCTAGCGTATACAAGAGGTATCATAAGCATAATACAGAACTCATATCATATCGACAATGGATGTTTATCTTATTAAAGGTGACAAAGTAGTAGTCTTAGGGCTAGATTTACTAAACTGCGAGAAAGGAAAAGTGGAGATGTTGCCCATAGCAACTAATCAAAACTAGCTCTCACTTTCCTATTACATAGTAGAGAATGTCAGCTAGAATCTGATTGGTTGCTATGGGCAACATCTCCATTTTTCCAAACCCGCAGCTTAGTAAATCTGGCCCCTAGTCTTGACATACCTCAAATCAACTTTACTGAACAACTGTGCTGAATGTTTTTTTTCTTGTTTAATTTAGTTGGTGCCCTTTGAGATAAATTGTAAGTATTGTATATTACATTACAGATTGTTTTCCCACTTTTTCTTTCCAGCAGCTTAGTAAATCTGGTCCTTAATGTGAAGGTTGTAATTCCAAAGAATAAATGTTTTTTTTTTTTGGTTTTTTTTTAGCAAAGACTAAAATGCAGACAGAAAATGTTACAGCCCACATATAAGCAATTGTCTATGGACTAGATCAGGACTTCTGAAAAGGGGGCATTTTGTGATTGCTAGGATCAGGAAACAGCTGCTCTTTGTTAATGCACCACATTCTCTGGCTCTAGTGACTCATCCTAGGAGCATCTCTAATGGTTATTATATTATAGGACCGGATCAATACCCCTGAATGGTTTTGGTTCGTGCAGGGTCTGTCATTGTATTTTATATACCCTTTGCATGTTGCTAGGAACATATTTTAAGTTATTATAAATAAAAAGATAATAATAATGTACTGGATACAGAGTCAATACTTTTTTTTCTGGAGTGAGGACAGTGATTTTTAGTACTAGCACATAAAGCTAATCTGTAAAATAGCAGCTCCAACATTTGGTGAGTGACAGCAATCTCACTTTAATATCGCGCCATGTTTGTATTGTATTGTAATTTAAAACTTGAATAAGTCATGTAAACTTGCTTCAATCCAGAATCATCCAACCAGAAGTGTCTAATACTTGAAAAATCCTTGTCATTGTCACCATGATCATCATTGTGGGCCAAATACGTTTTACGTATTTTTACTGACTTCCGCCTCCAAAGCGCTATCTTAACTCTCTGTGCGTATCTTTGTGCGGATTTTTCTAAAGTGCATGCAGACTTTTCAATCCCAGCCCATACCGCCCTATTTACATGCCCCACCCATTTTTCTGAACTTCCTACTTACGGAGTACTGGCACGCCCCTTTTTAAGGATCTCATTAGGCACATAGTTGAACACCATGCATAAAGGGTTTCCATGTGTAACATCTGGATGGCACATGCGCAATTTGCATAAAATCATCAAGATATGCATGCGGTCTGCATATTTTTTGGTACCTTATTAAGTGTGAATCTGGTCCTGTGTCTTAATTAACCAAGCTTCTGTAGTCAATTGGCTTATCTAATTAGTATGTATCTGTCCATGTCAACCACAATAAATAAAAGTTACAGATATATGCACTTATATGTAATATGAAATAATAAACACATTTTTATTATTATATGCAACTTTAAAAGTTTCTGTAACTTTGGGGTGTCTACTTCTATTTCCTCCAGTGTCTACATAAACACCCTCAGAGATTGAAAATTAAAGAGGAAAATTATACCTAGACAAACAGTATTAGAGTTGAGAGGGGATGTTTCCCAGCCCAAGTCTAAACAGCAGTGTAAACATAAAGCTATTTACTACATTTTTGCAGTTAGCAATAGCAAAGATATATCATGGTTGCCTACTTTTGCAAATGAGTATCAGGGAGATTGTAAGAGCACTATCAAGGTGCTGCACCAAAGGGGTGCGCCCTGTAGCACCAAAGAGGTGTGTCCTGTGAGTAGCTCCACCCATAGGTGTATCTAGCACTGCCAGGAAAACTATTTTACAATAAAAATGTCAGTATTTATTGATTATTAAATTGTCAGTGAATACTTTCATTACTATCTTTATAGAAAAGCTAAAAGTGACGCTGCAGCTGATTAACAAGATTCTTTCATTACATCTTGGCCTCCATGAAATTGGTCATCTCCATAGACCTCAATGGATGAAATTAGAATCAGGGAGATTACCAAACACTTCAGGGAGTCAGGGAGATCACCCAATCTTCAGGGAGTCTCCCTGATATT
Source organism: Limnodynastes dumerilii (assembly GCA_011038615.1). NCBI lineage: Eukaryota > Metazoa > Chordata > Amphibia > Anura > Limnodynastidae > Limnodynastes > Limnodynastes dumerilii. The sequence continues at coordinate 176,654 of WWET01002529.1, forward strand.
CAGGGAGAGTTGGCAACTATGCATTAACTTGACTCCCCCTGAATTCAACATGGTTTAGCCCAGGTGTAACTAAGTTATCCTAATTCCTAACCCTAATTCTAATCTTAATCCTAATTCCTAACCCTAATTCTAATCCTAATTCCTAACCCTAATTCTAACCCTAATCCTTAAACCTAATTCCTAACCCTAATCAAACCCCTAACCCTAACTATAGCCCTAACCCTAATATTACCCCTAACCCTAATCTCTAACCCTAATCCCTCACCCTAATTCCTACCCATAGTCCTAACCCTAATCCAACCCCTAACCATAACCCTAACCTTAATTCTACCCTAATTCCTAATCCTAATATAGACCTAACCCTAAACCTACTCCTAACCTTAATTCCAATTAATTGCAAATGCAGACAGAATATAATATGCATGCAATCTAAAATATCTACATTTACCCCCTTCAGGTGCAATATTCCCATAGTGGGAAATGGAGCAATTTACATTTCTTATAAGAATGTCCCAGTGTTTTCTTACAATCTCACCCATATTCCTCCCAGCTGTGACACATTCTCGCCCCTGATTCCAGCCTCTGTCATGTATTTACCCTAATTCTCTCCTGTTTTCTGGTCCTAATTAAGAGCACAACAGCTGCAAATGCGTCCCGCAGACTGGCTGCACAACACCAGCACAATCTGTATTTGTGTACACACCAATTCCCGCATCAGATCGCTTTCACCTTCAGCCAATCAAATCTCTTTCACTTTTTTTCACGTGGTTAAAGTTCACCCCGGGGGCTCCGACCTTTTATAAATTCAATTAGAGCTCCCTCCAGTCTGACAACATTCCAGAGTCTGTCCCCGTGTTACCGGAGAATGTTCTACAAACAAACACAAAATCTACAATATCACAACAATCAGATCAACACAACACAACTCCGCTCATCAGAACCTCAGGACCACAGAACACAACCCAGATATAAATATTTATATGGATGATGAATCCTGGATGATGGGAATTCCTGGGACCCTTAGTTATTGTTGGCCACCTGTTGGCTTCAGGGAAAACATTCCTGTGTGCCCTCGTGTGCCAGTCATATTCCCACAGGCTAAACGCACAACGAATGAAATAATAACACATATCGCACAGCAAAATCTCTAATTGCATATTATAGGCCCAGATCCTGATGTACGCAGTTTGCGGCCAGAAATGGCTGTTTTAGAAGTAGAGACAGATGAAAGCTCATTTTTATCTGTCTCTATTTTGAAAGACAGCCATTTTGGGAAAAAAATGTAATGGGTAAGTATCGGCATACTTACCCATTCCTGTTTCACAAAAGCCGCCACCACAGGAGAGCTGTCACACCCACTGCACCGACCAGACCCAGCCACTGGAGACGTGAGTAGGTTTAGGCACTGGGAGGGTTAGGATTAGGGTTAGGGTAATGAAAAGGGAGGGTTAGGCTTAGGGTCAGTCTGTGGGTAGGGAAGTCTAGGTTTAGGCTGTGAGGATGGGAGGCTTAGAGACAAGCTGCAGGGAGGAGAGTAAGGCTATGGATAGGGGAGTCTTAGGGTTAGGCTACAGGAAGAGGAATCTTAGGGTTAGGCTACAGGTAGTGGAGTCTTGGGGTTAAGTTACGATAGGAGGAATCTTAGGGTTAGGCTACAGGTAGTGGAGTCTTGGGGTTAAGTTACGATAGGAGGAATCTTAGGGTTAGGCTACAGGTAGTGGAGTCTTGGGGTTAAGTTACGATAGGAGGAATCTTAGGGTTAGGCTACAGGTAGTGGAGTCTTGGGGTTAAGTTACGATAGGAGGAATCTTAGGGTTAGGCTACAGGTAGTGGAGTCTTAGGATTAGGCTTTGGGGAAGGGAGGTTTAGTGTAAGGCTGCAGGGTGTTGAAGCTTAGGGTTAGGCTACGGGGAAGGGAGGGTTAGGGTAATGGTAATGGAAATGGAGGGTTAGGGTAAGGATTAGGGTAAGGGTTGGGAATAGATTTATACTCACCTTTCGGTGCAGCGTCCTCGTGTTGCGGGAGACAATTGCTTTGCCTCTTTGAGGCAAAAGCAATCTATTTCCCGGCCAGTTTGGAAATGGATGGGAGACAATGGGCCTTTCAAAATAGGGCCGTTCTCACCGGTGACCCACACCCATATGAAAGGGCTAAGCCAAGGCCTTACTATACCATTTAAATACCTCTCCCTTGCAGTTTGTGCCTCTTTACTATATCTCTCTCTTACAGGCTGTGGTTTGTTGCTTAAAATGTCTGTTTTTTAACACCCGACTGCAAAGTAGCCACAAAGTTATTGTCAAATATCTCCAGGAAGACAGTGTTGCAACAGAATATGAAGAATTCCAACGGTGTCAGGTACCTTACCCATCCCTTAACCCCAACCCCTACGTGTCTAGCAGTATAACCCTCAGCTTCCCCTTCTATCAGACTAGGACACGGAAAGGAGAGGTTCAGCGAGGTTTAATGGAATTATGCAAGAAACAGAAGAACCCAATAGGAAACAAACAAATGGTGAAACTAAGTTAAACTGACAAATAGAATATTGCAGGATCATAATAGCAAATAATATGATTGATAAGGGATTTAACTGAGTTGATTATTTCATCCACCAGTAGGATGACACATGGTGGACAAGCCCTTCCACTTATTAGCCAGATCAGTGGAACTAAAATAACAGTGTCCTAGCTGCATACCCACTTTCCAAAGAGGCAACAGCTGGCACAGCTGCAGGAAGAGGGGGAGTAAATATATCTCACAAATAGTCCCTAATGCCTAGTAGTTGCCAGGGAGCTGCCAGGGAACCTAATTGGAGAACCGACACTTCTCCATCTCTATATTTTCTTAAGGGCTTTTTGTTAACTCCTTTTCTCCAAAATGTGTTCAAAATGTTATGCTGTGGTTAGCCAGGGCTGTGTTTCTCTATTCTACTTCTGTTGCAGCTAATGAATCACTCAACACCCATTAAAACAGTCCTATAATGTCTTTAAGTAAAATAAAAATATGCATTGCTATTCATTCACCAGGTACAGTAAGTATTGGTTCTTACACAAAAGCATAAAATCACTTAGGAAGATGAAACATTGGATTAATAATCTTGTAGTGTGCTAAATCTCTAGTTAAATGGTAATAATGAATAATGTGCAAAAAAATGATAAATAAATCAAAATTACACCTATAAAAAAAATACAATGACTCTTTATAGGAATATGATGTAGACCAGCTCTAGGATAGGATAGGCATACCTGGCAAAGCATTCTGGGACTTTTCCTTCAGTACACCTGGAAAACCAGAGATTGACCATGGATGAAGTAGAGTAGGGGTAATAACACTTTTATTTTTGAAATCCTGATATGGAACATTATGGGCCAGATGTACTAAGGGGGACTCCCATCAGAGGGTATAAATAGAGGCCCTGTAATGACGTAATTCGCCGGAGGAACACCAAAAAGAGAAGAGGACCCCAGAATGTCTCTTGTCAACATAGATGACATCCAAAAAGTGAGTAAAATGAATATTTAATAGTTTATCATATATGTGCTTAAGAAAAATAATATTTGAACACATTATTTACACACTGTTACGTGCTACTGTGATATTCTTTCACTCCTGGCTGCTTGAGCAGTCAGAATATAGCTCTCACTGTTAGCTGGCTTTCTGTTCCCCTGGTTGTCGCTAAGCAACTGAAATACACTAGCACAGAAAGGCAACTCCATTTGCTGGCCTGATTAAGAGATCTCAGCTGCTGCCTAACAGTCACTATTCAGACTAAGCAGAACTGGGAGGTTCTCCAGCTCTGATTGGTTGTTAAGGGTTTAAATACCCAGCAAGGAGAACTCTCCCTTGCTGGTGATATTGGGCCAGATCCAGACCTACACTTTTTTTTTTCTTGATTTTGTAATTACTATGCACTCCCCTAGGCACTCTCCTCGGTTGTACGTATTTTTGCCGTTTTACGCCAAACCCTACCTTAACTTTTCCAAGCGTAACTGCGGTCAGCCGTAATGGCTGCACGTACTTACGCGCCTAAGCGCGCCCAACAATTTAAATGCCTCACCCCGCCTCCGAAGCGTAATTAAGGGCCTTTGTCCGCAGTTACGCTGATGAGCCATGGCTCGTAAGTATGATCAGAGTTTCTGGTCATAACATCTGCCACGAGCACGTGCAGAACATCCAAAACTGACTAAATACACTCGCGGTTGTAGCTCTGGATCTGGCCCATTGTTTGATCAATCTGCCTGTTTGCCTCAGCGTGTGTTCAGCAGAAACCTTATCCTGCTTCCTCTTGTTCTGCTGTTCTCTTGCATTGTAAGCAGTTCTTCTTGTTAGTCTTCCTGTTGTTTTGATTTCTCTGCATTCTGCAGGGTTCTATCTTTGTTCTTTTCCTCTGTTTCTGTTCTGTATCTCTATGCTCCCCTGGTGTCTGTACTTATCTCCTTGCTTCCTGGTTTCCTTTCTATAGACACTGGACCATAATTCTTATCACCTCTGCCTTTACTTGTTTGTGTACTCACCCCACTGTACCCACTGTTCTCCCAGTACCTGTCCCAGTCCTCTCCTGGTATCTGTTGTCTGTGTTCTGGACACAATCCTTATCTGGGTTACTGTTGTTGGTCATGTCTTGTCGTGTCCAGTTCCAGTCTGCTCCTCCATCCTGGATCTGTTATCCCGTCCTGTTTGGCATTGATGTTAGTCAGTGTCGTCCGTTTCAGTCCTGTCTGTTTGTTTTATGTCCAGTCCTGCCATGATGTCTAACTCCTGCTGGTGGCCACGATGTGCTGGGACCTGCAGCCTTACCTATCCCCACCATCAGAGGCTCTAGTGAAGACCAGACCCCAGTTAGACTCTACTCCCTGGTAACGTAACCCATATCTAAGATATTTACAATAAGATTACATGTTCCAACGACAATTTAACCTATCTATTTTAAACACAGAGGCCATAGTAATTTATATTTTAGGAAAGGAGGCCATCGTAATATATATTTAAGAAATGTAGGACATTGTAATTAATATTTAAGTAACAGAGGACGTTGTAATTAATATTTTAGGAACGGGGAACATATGATTTAGCATTTTAAGAACTAGTATTTTAGGAACAGGGGCCATTGTTACATGTTGTCAGGGTAACTCTAACATCATTTGAGATCTGTATAGACATTGAGGTCTTTAGGACCTGACATCCCTGACTTTACTCAGGCTGGAGGTGTGTCTGCTTGCAGGCTCTGATTGGCAGTGGGAACTTTAAATAGCTTCTCCTGTGTGTTCCCCGACGCCGGTGAAAGAGCCTGGTTTCCTGCATCTAGCCTGCTATTTTGATCATGTGCCTCGTGTTCCTGTTTGGCGCTTGCTGTTGTCCATCCTTCATTGTTACCCTTTCCTCTCTCCCAGTCTCCTTTGTGGTGTCCTGTTCTGTCGGTGTGTGAGTGAGTGTGCGCTGGTGGTGTCTCACCCTGGTGAAACCCACCAGCCTCTGTCTCTCGGTGTTGGATTCGCGTCACTCCTGCCCCATTCTGAGTTTACCATCTGTCAGAGTGTGTGTGCTGTGTATTAAGCTTACACCAGCAGATATCTGCATCTCCAGCTCCATTCTGAATTTACCATCTGTCAGAGTGTGTGTGCTGTGTATTGAGCCTACTCCAGCGGCTCCCTGTATCTCCAGTTCCATTCTAAGTTTACCGCCCGCACAGGGGGAGTGTCGGGGTAAGTGAACGCCGATATGCTGTGCTTTAGTAAGCACAGCGCATCGGCGTAGGTCTGGATCAGGCCCTATATCTCCAGCTCCATTCTGGGTTTACCATCTGTCAGAGTGTGTGCGCTGTGTATTGAGCCTACTCCAGTGGCTCCCTGTATCTCCAGCTCCATTCTGAGTTGACCATCTGTCAGAGTGTGTGTGCTGTGTATTGAGCCTACTCCAGTGGCTCCCTGTATCTCTAGCTCCATTCTGAGTTTAGTATCTGTCAGAGTGTGTGTGCTGTATATTGAGCTTACTCCAGCAGCTCTCTGTGTCTCCAGCTCCATTCTGCATTTTCCACCTGTCAGAGCGTGCATTTTGTATACTTACCTCTCCTGTCTGAGATTGTGGTCTGGTGACACTCAGGGCGTAAAATTTGTGAAGTCCAGTCCGGTCTGTTTGTCAGTGGTGTTCCATCCTATACATCATACTTACCTTTGGTCCCTGCTCATTTGGTACGTTTGTGGTACAATTGGGTTCCTGCTCTTGTTAGTGGCCTGCTAAGTATCTCCAGGGACCACTGGGTGTTAGACTCTGTGCCCGGTGTGGGACCTGGGTACCTGTAACAGCCATGTTTAATATTTTTTCTAGAAAGGGGAAAGATACAGGTTTATTATTGAAACGGGGGACAATCTGCATGCGGCAGCATGCAAAATAACCCTTGGCATGCTGCCGGTTATGGCACTTTAAGGCAAAGCATGCCCTGCCAATTATGGGCATGCTGTGCATTTTTGTACTATATGCCGCTAAGGGTTAAGTGCATGCCACGGCAGGGGTTTTCTAAATCATAAACCGGTTTTAAATTTTTATATTATAAAGATGTTTTGTGCTCCTGAATTTTAATGAATACACTGAAGGCCTCGTCTCACAAGAAGTAAAATAAAAATACTAAAAAGAAATAATAAACTTAGATCTGGATCCAGACTTCCAATATATGAACCAGTTCCAAACCTCTGCAAAATGGTCATTTTCTGTTTGCAATCAGCTGAAAACAACCACAATCTGTGTGTGCACATGTGCACACTGTGAACTACCATTATGGCCCTGGGTCCAGATCCAAACCCACGCACACATTATGTGCTCACAAGGGTCCGTAAATACGCAAGCATAGTGGGGAGTGCACGCCCCTTGCACTCCCCACTATCGGTAGTAAATCTGGAGACTTACATGTCCAGATTCCTACCTTAAATTTTACGCCTAGGTGTAGTCGTAATGGCCCTTCCCCCAACCCCGACAACTAATTTAAATGTCTATCTCTGCCTCTATGGCAGAGATACGACAATTGTAAATTAGGTGTCTGCCTCTTTTGCTTACCGGCTGGGGTATGTAACAAAGTTACATACGCCTGCCGGTATGCATGCGTAAGAAGGATGGGGCTGATCCAGAACAACGGCCGCCTGCGTTGTTACGTCATGCTTATGTGTAAGATTGGATGATAAGCCGATCTGCGCATGTACCGGGCAGATATTTATCGGCGTAACTTTTTGTATTTGTGGATCTGGCATTCCTAACTCTTGCGTAATTACGGCTGAAGGGGCGTTCCAATCATACGCTCACTATAATTATGCTAGAGTTAGTGAAGGTAGGCAGGGGGAGGCAGAGAAATGAGGCAGGGAGGGCAGGGTTATTAGATTACGCACAGGTCCTGCCGTAGTTACACTTTGTTACTCCGGCTGAAGTTAGGGTAGCCTTCAGCCGGCGTAACAGAGTGTAACTAGGCAGTACAGGAGGAGTGTCAGGGCAAGTGCGTTGAGGTTGCGCTGTGCGTACTAACATATCGTATCGTATGTCTGGATCAGGCCCGATGTGAGCATGCGCACAAGTTAGGTGACAGAGGAATTATGCACGCGGCGTGCATAATTCCTCTGTTGTACCTAGTTGTGGATCTACCCCCTGTATCCTCCAGATTCAGGGGCTGATTCAGAGTTGCACGTTCATAAAAATGCAGGGTGTGTGTCGTAAAAGTAGGACGGGCTTTGTTGATCCAAAAGCACCCACAACTGATTGCAATTTTGGCACAACCCCTTCCCCCATGACTGCAGTAATCAAACTGCTCCCTCTATGACTGCAGCAATCTGACCCCTTCCACCATGACTACATTTGATGTCTGCCCAGGGTTGCCACCTTTTAAAACTTTCCCTCTGGGAGATCCCGGAGGGAAACCATAAATGCAAGCAGGGGGCATGGCTTAACAGCTAGCCCCACCCCTTGACTATCACAGGGATGGGGATGGAGTTTCATGATGCAATTTGCATCAAGTCCCTCCCTGTACCTAGCAATACTACTAAACTAGTGTTGCCAGGCTTGAGGCCGTGGTTTCATGGGGGTATATTTACTAAGATCAATTTTGCTCAAAGCGCCTAAACTCCCGGGACTTGCCGGCGATTATGCCATTGCCGTATTCACTAAAGGCAAAGTCCCGGGACTTTAGTTTGCCATACAAAAATACAATTTGCCATATTCACTAAAAGTGATTTTACTAAATCGCCTTTAGTTCGTCGGCAAAGCACTGAAAATCAAAGCGCCTTTTGTGTGTGGCACTTTCATTGAAATTTCAATATATTGACATGTGTTTTTTTATGTCCCAAAGGCAAGCGCAGCATGTTTGGAATGCTTAGCATTGCTGCGCTGATAGAACTACAAGACTGCATTTCCTTCTAAGCCTTCTAAGCATGCTTCGCTGTAGCCGGTGGGGGGGGGGGGGGGGGGGGAATACAGTGTCCGAAAAAGATACCTAAACATTTACAGACCAGTGTGAATAAAATTAACATTTACAATCTATAATATTGCCCCTAACATGTAAACCTGCTTGTAGAATCTTGTCCTTCTGCTGGTCGGCTTCTTCTGCACTTGCCCCGACGACATGCTCCCTCCTCTTCTTGCGCACCGCTACTAATGACCATTCGGTCAGTAGAGGGCTTCAGCCATGCTAATCCTTACAACCATGCTGCGCTTGCTTCTTTATATTTTTTTAAGCAAAAAACTACGCCGATTTTTCAGAGGAAAATGGTTTTCTATAGAAAAGCACAGCAATTTACCCCTTGAAAAATTGATGCTTATTGACGGTGATTGAAATTTGCGTGTAAAAATCGTCTGTTAGTGAATCCCGCTATTTTAACAAAAAAATAGCGGGAAAATCACGGCAAGACCAATCAATTTGAAATCTTATTAAACCTTAGTAAATATACCCCATAGAAACCACAGCCTCAAGTCCTGCCCCCTGCCCGGCAACACTAGAATCCTACAGGGAAGGACTTGATGACGCAATTTGCGTCCCCATCCCATTAAAGCTGGGGACCCTGCTTTAATGCCCTGCCCCCATCCCATTAAAGCTAAAAATTATAAATTAATTGTCAAGGGGGCAGGGCTTAATGACACGATTTGCATAATCACATCATTAAGCCCCGCCCCTCCATGCATCTATGGCTTCTGAAAGTCGGCAACCTTGCTTTAGTTAAAAATAAACCTGTTTAGTATTTACAGTATAAACCCAGGGCCATCTTTTTTACTTGGCAGGTTCCCATTGGCTCAAAAGTCTAGGGGCCTCTGAGCACCGCTGCCCAGCCCCAAGAGTCAAGGCATTTTCTGACTGACTGTCCTAAAAATCAGTAGGCTGCCTGGACATACAAGGAGGGGACAAAAGGGATGGCTGGACACACACAAGGAGGAGGAGTTTGCATGGCTGTAGAGACACACAAGAAGGGGTAAAGATGTGAAGGAGAGCACAGTGTGATGAGAAAGGGGAAACATTGTGATAATGAAGGATAATGAAGAGGCAGCAGTGTGATGAAGGGTCAGTGTGAAGCAGGAGGGCACAATGTGATGAATTATCATTTATATGTTGAAATGTGTTTTTTAAAGCTTATAATGTTCTACATTTTTGGTCACATGAACCCCTGTGCATTGCTTTGCCCAGGGCCTACAATGCGGTTGAATGCCCTGTATAAACCTGTTTAGTATTTACAGTATAAACTTTACAGTATTTACAGTATGTGCAGTATTCAAATGCACAGTATTTCTCCAGTATCCAAATGCCTTCAAAATTAATTTGCACCCCTCACATAGTAACATGGTTATCCCCTTTGTGTTTATCTAGAATCCACTGAAATTCTTCATTCAGTATCAGTCTAAACTTGAGTTTACCATATTTTAAATGATTTACAATGGCAGAATCAATTGGACGCAGACAAGAAAAATATTAAAACTTGCATTTGATTTTATAAACTGTAATTTATTTAACAATAAAAGGAATTTAATGGCTTAGAATGCATTATACTATGACATAAGAGCACTGCGAAACTTTAAATTATATATACCAAAAGCAATATTCACAGTGCCTGGGTTTTTAAACACTTCCTTTGTTATGAGATGATGGATTTTGTATCCTTATACAGCAAATAAGAAAATAAACTTCAAAGTATAACAAAAAGAGGCAAGAAAGTTAAATCTACTTAACATACATCCTATGTCCTGCTCTTTCATTCTTATCTCAACAATAATAAATTTTAAGAGGTTATTTTGCTCATGGGGACAAAATAGTGTAAGCTAAATGATGCAATGTAGAGATTTGTTTATGTCTGCTAATTCTTAGACAAAATCCTTAAAGATCAGCATCAAAGAAAATAAGATATACAAACGTATTCTACACATTATTTAGACCACGAACAATTTAACTTCAGAATTTCAAAAATAATGTTCTTTTCCCTCACTTCAGTTACAATTAATGATCAAAAGACAGAAACTTTATTCATACCTCACAACATTTTCAATACGGAAATAGGGACAAATAAGCCCCACAACTGGTTTTGCCGAAACAAGATTCTATGCATCCAGGGGCGTCACAACTTTTTGAAGAGGGGGCAAGAACTTAGCCCTCCCACTGGCGCCCCATCTAATTTTGGTCAAATCATTGGATGTGGTCAACCCACTGAAGCCACCCAGTACTTTGATAATGTTTCCACTGAAGCCACCCAGTACTTTGATAATGTTTCCAACCCCCCTCCTCCAGTACTCCCTGCCTGACATGCATGTTTTATGGTCCTCTAATGTGTAAGCTGGACTGTGTGTGGTAAAGTAAGTGAGTTGACTTCTACTCACATAGCCCCTTTCACAGACACACA
>WWET01002530.1:19633-37184 GCA_011038615.1 Limnodynastes dumerilii
TCGGGGTGATTGTGTCTGTATGGTGCAGTCTGTGACTCGGGGTGATTGTGTCTGTATGGTGCAGTCTGTGACTCGGGGTGATTGTGTCTGTATGGTGCAGTCTGTGACTCGGGGTGATTGTGTCTGTATGGTGCAGTCTGTGACTCGGGGTGATTGTGTCTGTATGGTGCAGTCTGTGACTCGGGGTGATTGTGTCTGTATGGTGCAGTCTGTGACTCGGGGTGATTGTGTCTGTATGGTGCAGTCTGTGATTCGGGGTGATTGTGTCTGTATGGTGCAGTCTGTGATTCGGGGTGATGGTGTCTGTATGGTGCAGTCTGTGACTCGGGGTGATGGTGTCTGTATGGTGCAGTCTGTGATTCGGGGTGATGGTGTCTGTATGGTGCAGTCTGTGACTCGGGGTGATGGTGTCTGTATGGTGCAGTCTGTGTCTCGGGGTGATTGTCTGTATGGTGCAGTCTGTGACTTGGGGTGATCATGTCTGTATGGTGCAGTCTGTGTCTCGGGATGATGGTGTCTGTATGATGCAGTCTGTGACTCGGGGTGATCGTGTCTGTTTTATGCCCCGGATACTTTATGTCTCATGTAAACTGTTTCTGCTTCTTTCTTGCTGGTTACATTGATTATTTCCAGGTTTTGCAGATTTCTGGGTCTCGGCCCAGGTTTTCCTGACACCTCGTTTCTTATGTGTAGAGTGGGACTATCAGTTCTAGAGCCATAGTTGGTGTTACAGAGTCCGGTGTCGCTGGCTCCCCCTGTACCGATCCGGACCTCTCCACCATTTTACATTGGCAGAAATTGGAAAATAAATGTATGAATGTAAGTACATTGGCCATCCCTTCTACCCTCTATATGCCTCTAGCCATCCCTTCTACCCTCTGTATGCCTCTAGACATCCCTTCTACCCTCTATATGCCTCTAGCCATCCCTTCTACCCTTTGTATGCCTCTAGCTATCCCTTCTACCCTTTGTATGCCTCTAGCTATCCTTTCTACCCTTTGTATGCCTCTAGCTATCCCTTCTACCCTTTGTATGCCTCTAGCCATCCCTTCTTCCCATTTATGTCTTCAGTTATCTCATCTCTCCTTGTGTGTCTTCAGCTATCCCTTCTCCCCCTTCTGTGCCCCAGCCACCTCTTCCCCCTTTGTGTGTCTACAGCCACCCCTACAGCGCCTTGTGTGCCCCAGCCACCCCTCCCCCTTTGTGTGTCTCCTGTCATCCTTTTTTTCCCTTGTGTGTCTTCAGCCATCCTTTCTCCCCCTTGTATGCCCCAGCCATCCCTTCTCCCCCTTGTGTATCTCACACCATCCCTTCTCCCCTTGTGTGTCTGCAGCCATCCCTACTGCCCCTTGTATGTCTCCAACCATCCCTTCTCCCTTTTTGAATGTCTCCATCTGTCCCTTCTCTCTCATGTATGGGTACAGGAAACCAGCCATCCCTTCCCTCCAGTCCTCGGTCATTTCACAGCTTTATGCCACCTCCTGTGTCCCGCTGCTTGCTCTTCATTTCTCTCCGCCGTGGCACATTCTCTGCTCAGTGAATGGCGCTGATGTGACCTTGGTGTCACACTGTTGGGAGCTGTGGCCACTGATCCGTGACGTGAAACATGGGCACAGGGCATGCAATGCGGGTTGTGCCTGTGCTGTGGTTGCATTGCTGGTCGGTGAAGCGTCACGGTGCACCCTCTGTATTAGTATTGTATTAGTGGATTTTTATCACTGTTTTTGTTCTGCTGTTGACCAATGGAATAATCTTTAGAAACCTATAAATTCTGTTACGTCCCTGATGCTTATCACTGGTATTTGGGTTCTGAACACAGTCCGGGCTGTGGTGAAATACATCGTAATGTGCGATGCGCTGGGCACCGGTAACACTGCAGCGAGACGGATTATCCCAGGTTCTCTTTCCAGACATCCAGTTCCACCCAATGCTCCCATAAATCTCTCCCCTCAGTGGCCATTCAGCTGACAGCATAATGTCACACGGCCGGTCTGACCGCAACACGCAGCCGCCGGCGCTTACACGGAGGAACGTTTTCTGTTTGACAACTTTAGATGTTCTAGGAATGATAAACGGGAGAGAATGATCGGGCTGAGAAACGTAGCCGGGGTGCAGTTATCCATCCAGACACGCCGGATCACAGCGTAGAAACGCATCCATCACAGCGAGCCAAGATGGCGGCCGGACACACTCATCATGATGCCAGACTCTTATATCACCTGCACAGTGCAGAGAGTGTAAAGATAGGAGGAAACCATGTGGAAAGTTACACCGGGGTAACAGCCTGATGATTGTCAGACAGTCATTAGATACATTACACAAAGGGAGGGCCTAGTAATTACGATAAATGCGCTACGCCTGGTAACGTAACTGGCCCGTGGGTCTGGATCTACGCCAATGTCTGCAATCCAGGCGCGTGGAGGACCTATCAGCAGCAGCAATGACTTCCAGTCGGAGACACCCGCCGCTCTGCGTTGGACATTGTTTTGTTTGGTGACTGTCAGGTAACTTGTGCGACTTCATTATATGCAAATGTTATGTCATTAATATTAGAGACGTCTAATGTGTTATTAATAGCCCTGGCACTAATACTGGAGGACGCTCTGCAATAATACGCCGCCGATGACCTTTGCGCCGGAGTTTCATACTTACATTTTTCCAATTTAAAGAAATGACAGAATTTAATAGAAAAGCAATTTCCATCCATGAATGTGTGTCGCTGATCAGAGCGGAGAAACGCGCAATTATAAAAAAGCTTTTCCCTTAATTAAGCTCTAAGTACCCCGGGGAAAAATAAAGTGTATTTAACAAGTAAAAGAAAACGTATAGAACACGCTTTAATTTGATTAAAAAATGAAATTTTCGGTTCACCTGAAACTGAATAAAAGGAAAGGAAACGCAGACCCGGCAAACAGAGCCGGCCAAAGCCGTGATACCATAGAGATAGCCGTATAATAAGACGATTATTCCGCTTTCTGTGCAGTATTAATGTGTCGCTGTGTTAAAGAATACTGCAACATTGGGCCTGATCCTGAATAACGCCCGCCATCGCTCGGACGGGGGGCGTAAGCGTAAGATCGGCTTTGCAGCCGATCTGCGCATGCACCGGGCAGATGTTGCCCGGCGTTGCTACGGCAACGCCCGATCCTGGATCGGGTGTCCGTGGCAGCGCCATAGGGACGCTGGAGGGGTCGTCTTTAGCGTCCCTACGTTCAGGTTAGTGTAGGTGGGCGGGGGGGCAAGGCGGCCATACGGTGCAGAGCTCCATTCCCTGTGTCACACAATAGTGTCCATCAGTGCAGAGCTCCATTCCCTGTGTCACACAATAGTGTCCATCAGTGCAGAGCTCCATTCCCTGTGTCACACAATAGTGTCCATCAGTGCAGAGCTCCATTCCCTGTGTCACACAATAGTGTCCATCAGTGCAGAGCTCCATTCCCTGTGTCACACAATAGTGTCCATCAGTGCAGAGCTCCATTCCCTGTGTCACACAATAGTGTCCATCAGTGCAGAGCTCCATTCCCTGTGTCACACAATAGTGTCCATCAGTGCAGAGCTCCATTCCCTGTGTCACACAATAGTGTCCATCAGTGCAGAGCTCCATTCCCTGTGTCACACAATAGTGTCCATCAGTGCAGAGCTCCATTCCCTGTGTCACACAATAGTGTCCATCAGTGCAGAGCTCCATTCCCTGTGTCACACAATAGTGTCCATCAGTGCAGAGCTCCATTCCCTGTGTCACACAATAGTGTCCATCAGTGCAGAGCTCCATTCCCTGTGTCACACAATAGTGTCCATCAGTGCAGAGCTCCATTCCCTGTGTCACACAATAGTGTCCATCAGTGCAGAGCTCCATTCCCTGTGTCACACAATAGTGTCCATCAGTGCAGAGCTCCATTCCCTGTGTCACACAATAGTGTCCATCAGTGCAGAGCTCCATTCCCTGTGTCACACAATAGTGTCCATCAGTGCAGAGCTCCATTCCCTGTGTCACACAATAGTGTCCATCAGTGCAGAGCTCCATTCCCTGTGTCACACAATAGTGTCCATCAGTGCAGAGCTCCATTCCCTGTGTCACACAATAGTGTCCATCAGTGCAGAGCTCCATTCCCTGTGTCACACAATAGTGTCCATCAGTGCAGAGCTCCATTCCCTGTGTCACACAATAGTGTCCATCAGTGCAGAGCTCCATTCCCTGTGTCACACAATAGTGTCCATCAGTGCAGAGCTCCATTCCCTGTGTCACACAATAGTGTCCATCAGTGCAGAGCTCCATTCCCTGTGTCACACAATAGTGTCCATCAGTGCAGAGCTCCATTCCCTGTGTCACACAATAGTGTCCATCAGTGCAGAGCTCCATTCCCTGTGTCACACAATAGTGTCCATCAGTGCAGAGCTCCATTCCCTGTGTCACACAATAGTGTCCATCAGTGCAGAGCTCCATTCCCTGTGTCACACAATAGTGTCCATCAGTGCAGAGCTCCATTCCCTGTGTCACACAATAGTGTCCATCAGTGCAGAGCTCCATTCCCTGTGTCACACAATAGTGTCCATCAGTGCAGAGCTCCATTCCCTGTGTCACACAATAGTGTCCATCAGTGCAGAGCTCCATTCCCTGTGTCACACAATAGTGTCCATCAGTGCAGAGCTCCATTCCCTGTGTCACACAATAGTGTCCATCAGTGCAGAGCTCCATTCCCTGTGTCACACAATAGTGTCCATCAGTGCAGAGCTCCATTCCCTGTGTCACACAATAGTGTCCATCAGTGCAGAGCTCCATTCCCTGTGTCACACAATAGTGTCCATCAGTGCAGAGCTCCATTCCCTGTGTCACACAATAGTGTCCATCAGTGCAGAGCTCCATTCCCTGTGTCACACAATAGTGTCCATCAGTGCAGAGCTCCATTCCCTGTGTCACACAATAGTGTCCATCAGTGCAGAGCTCCATTCCCTGTGTCACACAATAGTGTCCATCAGTGCAGAGCTCCATTCCCTGTGTCACACAATAGTGTCCATCAGTGCAGAGCTCCATTCCCTGTGTCACACAATAGTGTCCATCAGTGCAGAGCTCCATTCCCTGTGTCACACAATAGTGTCCATCAGTGCAGAGCTCCATTCCCTGTGTCACACAATAGTGTCCATCAGTGCAGAGCTCCATTCCCTGTGTCACACAATAGTGTCCATCAGTGCAGAGCTCCATTCCCTGTGTCACACAATAGTGTCCATCAGTGCAGAGCTCCATTCCCTGTGTCACACAATAGTGTCCATCAGTGCAGAGCTCCATTCCCTGTGTCACACAATAGTGTCCATCAGTGCAGAGCTCCATTCCCTGTGTCACACAATAGTGTCCATCAGTGCAGAGCTCCATTCCCTGTGTCACACAATAGTGTCCATCAGTGCAGAGCTCCATTCCCTGTGTCACACAATAGTGTCCATCAGTGCAGAGCTCCATTCCCTGTGTCACACAATAGTGTCCATCAGTGCAGAGCTCCATTCCCTGTGTCACACAATAGTGTCCATCAGTGCAGAGCTCCATTCCCTGTGTCACACAATAGTGTCCATCAGTGCAGAGCTCCATTCCCTGTGTCACACAATAGTGTCCATCAGTGCAGAGCTCCATTCCCTGTGTCACACAATAGTGTCCATCAGTGCAGAGCTCCATTCCCTGTGTCACACAATAGTGTCCATCAGTGCAGAGCTCCATTCCCTGTGTCACACAATAGTGTCCATCAGTGCAGAGCTCCATTCCCTGTGTCACACAATAGTGTCCATCAGTGCAGAGCTCCATTCCCTGTGTCACACAATAGTGTCCATCAGTGCAGAGCTCCATTCCCTGTGTCACACAATAGTGTCCATCAGTGCAGAGCTCCATTCCCTGTGTCACACAATAGTGTCCATCAGTGCAGAGCTCCATTCCCTGTGTCACACAATAGTGTCCATCAGTGCAGAGCTCCATTCCCTGTGTCACACAATAGTGTCCATCAGTGCAGAGCTCCATTCCCTGTGTCACACAATAGTGTCCATCAGTGCAGAGCTCCATTCCCTGTGTCACACAATAGTGTCCATCAGTGCAGAGCTCCATTCCCTGTGTCACACAATAGTGTCCATCAGTGCAGAGCTCCATTCCCTGTGTCACACAATAGTGTCCATCAGTGCAGAGCTCCATTCCCTGTGTCACACAATAGTGTCCATCAGTGCAGAGCTCCATTCCCTGTGTCACACAATAGTGTCCATCAGTGCAGAGCTCCATTCCCTGTGTCACACAATAGTGTCCATCAGTGCAGAGCTCCATTCCCTGTGTCACACAATAGTGTCCATCAGTGCAGAGCTCCATTCCCTGTGTCACACAATAGTGTCCATCAGTGCAGAGCTCCATTCCCTGTGTCACACAATAGTGTCCATCAGTGCAGAGCTCCATTCCCTGTGTCACACAATAGTGTCCATCAGTGCAGAGCTCCATTCCCTGTGTCACACAATAGTGTCCATCAGTGCAGAGCTCCATTCCCTGTGTCACACAATAGTGTCCATCAGTGCAGAGCTCCATTCCCTGTGTCACACAATAGTGTCCATCAGTGCAGAGCTCCATTCCCTGTGTCACACAATAGTGTCCATCAGTGCAGAGCTCCATTCCCTGTGTCACACAATAGTGTCCATCAGTGCAGAGCTCCATTCCCTGTGTCACACAATAGTGTCCATCAGTGCAGAGCTCCATTCCCTGTGTCACACAATAGTGTCCATCAGTGCAGAGCTCCATTCCCTGTGTCACACAATAGTGTCCATCAGTGCAGAGCTCCATTCCCTGTGTCACACAATAGTGTCCATCAGTGCAGAGCTCCATTCCCTGTGTCACACAATAGTGTCCATCAGTGCAGAGCTCCATTCCCTGTGTCACACAATAGTGTCCATCAGTGCAGAGCTCCATTCCCTGTGTCACACAATAGTGTCCATCAGTGCAGAGCTCCATTCCCTGTGTCACACAATAGTGTCCATCAGTGCAGAGCTCCATTCCCTGTGTCACACAATAGTGTCCATCAGTGCAGAGCTCCATTCCCTGTGTCACACAATAGTGTCCATCAGTGCAGAGCTCCATTCCCTGTGTCACACAATAGTGTCCATCAGTGCAGAGCTCCATTCCCTGTGTCACACAATAGTGTCCATCAGTGCAGAGCTCCATTCCCTGTGTCACACAATAGTGTCCATCAGTGCAGAGCTCCATTCCCTGTGTCACACAATAGTGTCCATCAGTGCAGAGCTCCATTCCCTGTGTCACACAATAGTGTCCATCAGTGCAGAGCTCCATTCCCTGTGTCACACAATAGTGTCCATCAGTGCAGAGCTCCATTCCCTGTGTCACACAATAGTGTCCATCAGTGCAGAGCTCCATTCCCTGTGTCACACAATAGTGTCCATCAGTGCAGAGCTCCATTCCCTGTGTCACACAATAGTGTCCATCAGTGCAGAGCTCCATTCCCTGTGTCACACAATAGTGTCCATCAGTGCAGAGCTCCATTCCCTGTGTCACACAATAGTGTCCATCAGTGCAGAGCTCCATTCCCTGTGTCACACAATAGTGTCCATCAGTGCAGAGCTCCATTCCCTGTGTCACACAATAGTGTCCATCAGTGCAGAGCTCCATTCCCTGTGTCACACAATAGTGTCCATCAGTGCAGAGCTCCATTCCCTGTGTCACACAATAGTGTCCATCAGTGCAGAGCTCCATTCCCTGTGTCACACAATAGTGTCCATCAGTGCAGAGCTCCATTCCCTGTGTCACACAATAGTGTCCATCAGTGCAGAGCTCCATTCCCTGTGTCACACAATAGTGTCCATCAGTGCAGAGCTCCATTCCCTGTGTCACACAATAGTGTCCATCAGTGCAGAGCTCCATTCCCTGTGTCACACAATAGTGTCCATCAGTGCAGAGCTCCATTCCCTGTGTCACACAATAGTGTCCATCAGTGCAGAGCTCCATTCCCTGTGTCACACAATAGTGTCCATCAGTGCAGAGCTCCATTCCCTGTGTCACACAATAGTGTCCATCAGTGCAGAGCTCCATTCCCTGTGTCACACAATAGTGTCCATCAGTGCAGAGCTCCATTCCCTGTGTCACACAATAGTGTCCATCAGTGCAGAGCTCCATTCCCTGTGTCACACAATAGTGTCCATCAGTGCAGAGCTCCATTCCCTGTGTCACACAATAGTGTCCATCAGTGCAGAGCTCCATTCCCTGTGTCACACAATAGTGTCCATCAGTGCAGAGCTCCATTCCCTGTGTCACACAATAGTGTCCATCAGTGCAGAGCTCCATTCCCTGTGTCACACAATAGTGTCCATCAGTGCAGAGCTCCATTCCCTGTGTCACACAATAGTGTCCATCAGTGCAGAGCTCCATTCCCTGTGTCACACAATAGTGTCCATCAGTGCAGAGCTCCATTCCCTGTGTCACACAATAGTGTCCATCAGTGCAGAGCTCCATTCCCTGTGTCACACAATAGTGTCCATCAGTGCAGAGCTCCATTCCCTGTGTCACACAATAGTGTCCATCAGTGCAGAGCTCCATTCCCTGTGTCACACAATAGTGTCCATCAGTGCAGAGCTCCATTCCCTGTGTCACACAATAGTGTCCATCAGTGCAGAGCTCCATTCCCTGTGTCACACAATAGTGTCCATCAGTGCAGAGCTCCATTCCCTGTGTCACACAATAGTGTCCATCAGTGCAGAGCTCCATTCCCTGTGTCACACAATAGTGTCCATCAGTGCAGAGCTCCATTCCCTGTGTCACACAATAGTGTCCATCAGTGCAGAGCTCCATTCCCTGTGTCACACAATAGTGTCCATCAGTGCAGAGCTCCATTCCCTGTGTCACACAATAGTGTCCATCAGTGCAGAGCTCCATTCCCTGTGTCACACAATAGTGTCCATCAGTGCAGAGCTCCATTCCCTGTGTCACACAATAGTGTCCATCAGTGCAGAGCTCCATTCCCTGTGTCACACAATAGTGTCCATCAGTGCAGAGCTCCATTCCCTGTGTCACACAATAGTGTCCATCAGTGCAGAGCTCCATTCCCTGTGTCACACAATAGTGTCCATCAGTGCAGAGCTCCATTCCCTGTGTCACACAATAGTGTCCATCAGTGCAGAGCTCCATTCCCTGTGTCACACAATAGTGTCCATCAGTGCAGAGCTCCATTCCCTGTGTCACACAATAGTGTCCATCAGTGCAGAGCTCCATTCCCTGTGTCACACAATAGTGTCCATCAGTGCAGAGCTCCATTCCCTGTGTCACACAATAGTGTCCATCAGTGCAGAGCTCCATTCCCTGTGTCACACAATAGTGTCCATCAGTGCAGAGCTCCATTCCCTGTGTCACACAATAGTGTCCATCAGTGCAGAGCTCCATTCCCTGTGTCACACAATAGTGTCCATCAGTGCAGAGCTCCATTCCCTGTGTCACACAATAGTGTCCATCAGTGCAGAGCTCCATTCCCTGTGTCACACAATAGTGTCCATCAGTGCAGAGCTCCATTCCCTGTGTCACACAATAGTGTCCATCAGTGCAGAGCTCCATTCCCTGTGTCACACAATAGTGTCCATCAGTGCAGAGCTCCATTCCCTGTGTCACACAATAGTGTCCATCAGTGCAGAGCTCCATTCCCTGTGTCACACAATAGTGTCCATCAGTGCAGAGCTCCATTCCCTGTGTCACACAATAGTGTCCATCAGTGCAGAGCTCCATTCCCTGTGTCACACAATAGTGTCCATCAGTGCAGAGCTCCATTCCCTGTGTCACACAATAGTGTCCATCAGTGCAGAGCTCCATTCCCTGTGTCACACAATAGTGTCCATCAGTGCAGAGCTCCATTCCCTGTGTCACACAATAGTGTCCATCAGTGCAGAGCTCCATTCCCTGTGTCACACAATAGTGTCCATCAGTGCAGAGCTCCATTCCCTGTGTCACACAATAGTGTCCATCAGTGCAGAGCTCCATTCCCTGTGTCACACAATAGTGTCCATCAGTGCAGAGCTCCATTCCCTGTGTCACACAATAGTGTCCATCAGTGCAGAGCTCCATTCCCTGTGTCACACAATAGTGTCCATCAGTGCAGAGCTCCATTCCCTGTGTCACACAATAGTGTCCATCAGTGCAGAGCTCCATTCCCTGTGTCACACAATAGTGTCCATCAGTGCAGAGCTCCATTCCCTGTGTCACACAATAGTGTCCATCAGTGCAGAGCTCCATTCCCTGTGTCACACAATAGTGTCCATCAGTGCAGAGCTCCATTCCCTGTGTCACACAATAGTGTCCATCAGTGCAGAGCTCCATTCCCTGTGTCACACAATAGTGTCCATCAGTGCAGAGCTCCATTCCCTGTGTCACACAATAGTGTCCATCAGTGCAGAGCTCCATTCCCTGTGTCACACAATAGTGTCCATCAGTGCAGAGCTCCATTCCCTGTGTCACACAATAGTGTCCATCAGTGCAGAGCTCCATTCCCTGTGTCACACAATAGTGTCCATCAGTGCAGAGCTCCATTCCCTGTGTCACACAATAGTGTCCATCAGTGCAGAGCTCCATTCCCTGTGTCACACAATAGTGTCCATCAGTGCAGAGCTCCATTCCCTGTGTCACACAATAGTGTCCATCAGTGCAGAGCTCCATTCCCTGTGTCACACAATAGTGTCCATCAGTGCAGAGCTCCATTCCCTGTGTCACACAATAGTGTCCATCAGTGCAGAGCTCCATTCCCTGTGTCACACAATAGTGTCCATCAGTGCAGAGCTCCATTCCCTGTGTCACACAATAGTGTCCATCAGTGCAGAGCTCCATTCCCTGTGTCACACAATAGTGTCCATCAGTGCAGAGCTCCATTCCCTGTGTCACACAATAGTGTCCATCAGTGCAGAGCGCCATTCCCTGTGTCACACAATAGCGTCCATCAGTGCAGAGCTCCATTCCCTGTGTCACACAATAGCGTCCATCAGTGCAGAGCTCCATTCCCTGTGTCACACAATAGTGTCCATCAGTGCAGAGCTCCATTCCCTGTGTCACACAATTCAGCTTAATCTCTGCTCCATGCTGACAGAATCTTCCTTGTGTATCGGGGGGCGGGCGTTGAGTATCGGATCCAGACTCCAAACAACATGGCGGTAACTAGGGGTGTGCCATGGGGCAGCCGCCCAAGGTGCAGAGCTTAATGGGGCGCTAGTAAATTAGTATGTAATGTTAAATTGGTTTGGAATTGAAGGTTTTGGCGTGCCGATTTTCTTTTTCACCTCCTGACGCTAAAGTTTCTATCTGTGGCTCTACCAGACAGTGGGCGCTTCGCGAGCGGTCAGAATAGAAAATGTCTCTGTGATTTGTGAGCAATATTGAGCACCATGGACGGAACGCGAAGCTGCTGGATCCAGAACTTTCCGGGGTCTCCGGACTCGTGTAATACATGAGAGGGGCGTGAGGTTTATACATTACGGGGATATAAGGCCATAATCCAGCATTGTGTGTCCGTGTTTTACACCCGGCTCCTGTCACGTGTCGTCACTTCCATCTCTCCGCTTTTTTTTATTATGCTCCTTAGAATGTGCTTTCATCAGACGTTCTGGGCGCCGTCTCCCGAGATGTAGATTGCTCTGAATTCAATTCCACGCGGTCAAGGGGAAGTAAATTACCTGGGCCGCTCGCCTCTGACTAACGCAGCGCTCACCGCCTGACCAGCGGCCGTCTCTCCAGTTACCGTAGTTACAGCAAATTGCTTGTCCTCAAAACTCCTTAAAGATGGAGAAAACCTCGTCACGACAATTACAGCATTACCGCTAATCAGCCGTCATTGTCTCCTTGACATTGAGGTCATTATTTACTGACAGAGGACTTGTTAACCTGGCTGGTCCGATCCCTCAGCGCGTCTCCCTCTCATCGCTCCGGCTTTTATTTCCTTTCAAATATTGTGCTTTTCATTGATTTTCCGGGTGATTATTGCCGGGATTATACCCAAAGCTAACCAGCAAAACTAAGAGACAGAGAGGAAGAAGGGACCTCTCTGCCAGTCTCCCTCATCCTCCTTTATTTATCCACTAATACGCTAGTATTTTTCATTATTTGTATTCCTTGTGTTCGTTTTGTTTTTCTGCTTATTATAAAGAGGACAATTATAACGCAAACCCAAGACCAAATCCGAAAATAAAAGCCCCAGACTCAGGGGGTACACGAGCTGTTACCCCTTCAGTGCTCTCTGACTTCCCTATCTCTCCTTCCCTTAGGACCATAGGGGGTTTGGGTGCCCTCTTATACATATGTGGAAGTATGGTGCTAGGGGACTATTCCAGGGAATATTCGGGAGACTCCTGAAATGTGGGCAGTTCTCTCGGTATCCCGCAACAGCCAGCAATGCTCGCGCAAGTCCCAACCAGCTATCACTATCTATGGATGTCATCATGCCCCGCCCATCTCCTGGAACACTAGCGATTACAGGAGTGATTGACAGGGGCGTGGCTTTATGGCATGATTTGCATAATGAAGCCCCACCCATCTCCTGGAACACTAGTGATTAGAGGCATGATTGACGGGGTGTGGCTTAATGGCATGATTTGCATAATAAAGCCCCACCCATCTCCTGGAACACTAGTGATTAGAGGAGTGATTGACGGGGTGTGGCTTAATGGCATGATTTGCATAATGAAGCCCCACCCATCTCCTGGAACACTAGCGATTACAGGAGTAATTGACAGGGGTGTGGCTTAATGGTGATTGCAGGAGTGATTGACACGGGTGTGGCTTATGGCATGATTTGCATAATGAAGCCCCACCCATCCCTGATAACAGCATGACTTGTAGCTTTGTCGGGTGGGGGTGGGGCATAAAACGGAAGATTAGGAGTCTTTCGCTGTGTATTCGCTGTGCTCTCTTCCACCGTCAGCGCTGTGATTTATACCCGGTGCTGTATGGGCTGAGCGCGGCTATAAAAGCTGTATTTATAAATACTGCTTCAGAGGTTTTACGAGTCCAATGTCCCTGTACATAACTCAAATCTTTACAGCGCGCTTTGCGGAATAGAAAAGCAGCGTAATTGGCAATTTCCAAGGTTTTAGCAGTTGGTTTGTGGAACAATGGTTTTACAAAGTATATCGCCGGGAAACCACGCCAGGGAAGTTCAGCGCCAGACAAACTTCTAGAAACGGCGGCCGCCGACTCGTACACCGGAGATATTTGCATAGAAATTAGGATTTCAGTAAAATGATCACATGACGGTCGTTATTAAGGCTGAAAAGAACCCATAAAGAACAGAACGGAAATAACAATTTCGTGCAAGAATAGCAAGAAAAATGCGAATTATGAAAGGAATGAGCCTCACTGCGACGGATCTAACCGGCTGATAACACATCTCCTGAAGGGCTCCACATTTTATACTTGGATGGGAAAATGCTATTCACCGTATGTATATATCAATGCGCATCAACACACGCAAGTCAGCTGTTACAGGAGGCGAAACGCGCACAGTCCAGCTCATATTACAAATGTTATGCAAATAATGGCACATAAACAACATTGCACGCATCCGTCCCTTCCTTAACAACACCCCCACCCGCTCTCTAGTCATATCCCACCTCGACTACTGTAACCTCATCCTCGTTGGTCTTCCGCTCACCCGTCTTGCCCCCCTTCTACCTGTACTCAGTGCTGCTTCCAGGCTCATCTTCCTCCCTCGGTCTCTCCTTTATGTAAAACCCTCCACTGGCTTCCTGTCCGTTCAGACCTCTCTTTAAACTCCTTACCCTCACCTTTATGTCATCTCCTCATACACTGCTCCCTACCTTTCTTACCTTATCAACATGCACACCCCTTCCCGCCCTCTCCATTCTGCTAACCAGCACTGTCTGACCTCCCTGTCCTGTATGTCTGTACTGTATATTATTATATACTATGCCATCCATCCCTGTCCTGTATGTCTGTACTGTATATTATTATGTACTATGCTGTCCATCCCTGTCCTGTGTATCTGTACTGTATTTTGTTGTATTTTATTATATGCTGCGGACACTTGTGGCGGTAATAATATAATAATGGGTAACTTGGTAACGGACACCTCGGTGCTGAATAATAATTGATCTGTTTCTGGATTGTAAGTGGCCACTAAAGAATTAATCGCCAATCAGATTAACAGATAACATCTGAGCTCCAACAAATAATCAATGACTGTGACTTCAGCGTATGCCCAGGTGGGATTTATAGGTCAATTAAAATGATATTAAAATAAACAACGAAGATTGTTAGAGACAGAGCTGTTTTCTGACACTCCTTGCCAATACTATCTGACCAGCGGCACATTGCTATCGCAATCAGTCCCCACCCCCTATCTTATGTCACTACAGAAACACAGAGAGAGGGAACGGCCACTTGTCCCATCAGTCCCCGCCCCTATCTTATGTCACTACAGAAACACAGAGAGAGGGAACGCCCACTTGTTCCATCAGTCCCCGCCCCTCTGTGCTGCTCTTATGTCTGCATGGATGGAAATGCGTTGGTTTGTAATGACCATAAAACCCAGCTTATAATACATACAAATCAATGAATATTAGAATAATCCCCTGTAAACCCTATCACAGTCATACTTGGTGTTTTATAGCAAATATTCAAACCCTGTAAACTCTTCTCTTCTGTTATAAGCATATAAAGGTATTCATTCATCAACGCGTTTCAGTCACCTCCCACCGTTCCTGCGTCAGACTCACTTTGGACTCAGAACGGCCAAACAAAATCCCGGTGAACAATTGCAGATGAATCATGAACCTGCTTGTGGGTAATGGAAGGTAATTCCCGCATTACAGAACACCACGCGTTTTATTTCCTTTGTACAATAGGATAACAAGCGGTCTGAATAATGGCGGGTTTGTGACATTCCTCTGAGTGCCGGTGATTGTGGCAGAGATCGGCTGTTTCTGACCTTGGAAACCTGTTATTCTGGTGGTAATGTTTAGATAAATCAAAGAAAGATCTGGCTTTTTAAGTAACGCTGCAGAGTTTATGGCGACCTTGTCTCGGTTCCAAGGGCAACGCCACAGCTGTGTCTGTCCCTCGGCGCACGGCACAAAGGTTTGTGTTTTTGCTGTCAGGAGCTTTTAAGTAAAATATTGCAAAATGCATGGCCTTGGACGTGAACGGAGGTCATAAACGCGGCAGCTTCATTAAACGGAAAACACATTTTGTGCCGTACCTAAGAGATCCTACCGAGAGGCCGCATAAGAGCTTTATAGCGGCGCCCTTCATGGGTGAGGAGAAGTCATTACAGGTAGAATGGGCCGGATTATCATTACAGGGTAATAACAAAGAACACACAATCCCTCAACTTCACAGAGCGCCACCATCGCTGCCAAAAACATCCGTAACATATAGAAGCGGAGAGGACCGACCCGTTACAGCGCTCCGTCATTACAGTCCGGGTTATTAGAGGATGAGGCCTCATTAAAGGACATTTGACGCTCTCCGGCTCCTCGTTATATTGTATTGTCTCTATAACGCGGCGTTGTGAAGGGATTTCTGAGCTTTGTAGTTCTTCTGTTTGTCCGCTGGGTAGGAACAAGGATAATTACTATATGAAATCAGTACAGAGAATGGGAAGGAAGGGCCGTAGTCAGAGATCCGATTTCGTGCGTATTTTTAGGATCTGATATACCGCGCATGCGAAGTCACTTTATCTACGCTTTTATGTAGACTACACGCATGGAAGCGCCAAACCTACATACACGTGAATCGCACTTGGGGACATACGCACAGAAATCCGAAGCACGGGAAAATTTACATAAAAGTGGGTGGGGGGGCATGTAAATGAAGGCATGGAGGCGGGGTTATCAAGAATCACACGGACAAAGCACAAATACGCACATAAGAGGGGAGTGTCCAGGAGAGGGGAGTGTCGGGGAGAGGGGAGTATCTGGGAGAGGGGAGTGTCCGGGAGAGGGGAATGTCCGGGAGAGGGGAGTGTCCGGGAGAGGGGAGTGTCCGGGAGAGGGGAGTGTCCCCTGTAGGCCGCACGTTATTTTGCGTCCGTACCTCATACGGGGTGCGTTGGTTTTTTGCGTTCGGGTCTAGATCAGCCCTTGAGACCGGAGGTCTGACCCGTAACAATGATGCCATTTTCCGGGTGTTACATGGGATAATGAACACGGGTTTAACCAGCGATGAAGCCGCTCACAGCATCCCGGGTAAATCCCTGGACCCGTGTCTGCAGAGGCGGAGAGAGATGCCCATCCCCCAATAAAGGAACCCGGAACCCCTTTCACTCCGCGAGTATCTGGGTACAACCCGGCATTAACACTGCAAGCGACCAGGCCGCGGGCCCAGGGCTCACACAGACACCCGACCGGGGCTCTTCCCGGCCCTTGCCTGGGCGTGACAGTGTGAGACGCGGCTATTATTGATTTACCCCCATGCAGTTTATCACAGATTCTCACATGCCACAAAATGGGTCCCAAAGGACGGTAAAGACAGGACGAGAATCCGGAAAACGTCCAATAACCAAGAGTTTTATTCCAATATATTTTACCGCGAATAATTAAAATAGATGAGTGATTCCGTCCTGAAGATCTCATTAATGGCGTCCCACGGCGAGTATTGATGCCGGACGTAATGGGTCAGAACACGTCAGGATGCGCAGTTCTTCCAACCAAACCCACAGTAGGATTGGAGACCGAGGGGGAGACGTCCGTCTTGCGGAAACTTCTCTCCTTTACAGAAAATTCATCCAGAAGTGAAATCATAAAGAGGAAAAATCATCTATTTCTGGGAACGAGCCATTTCTATATATAAGACGGGAAAGACGGATCTGTATAATCACTCAGCCCGTTACCAGACTCCGTCACCTTGAAAGACAACGTCCCGAGTGCTTCTCTCATTCAGCAATGCTGACACACCACCACCGCGCTCCCTACTACGCTCCGGTGCCTTTATATACTATAGGAAGGTGATGAAAGGGCCGATAATGGGACGTTTCTCACACACATTTATCCTCTGTAAAAGAAATGACTCCCAGATTTACACCCCATGAAATGAAAGTCATTTTCCATCCTCAGTTTTATGAGTCCGCTCTCCCGAAGCCTCAGAAATACCTGTGCTCATAACATGGAGGGGGCGACATCACTAGATAAACACTGAGAAGAGGCCACGTCTCATGACAGGCATAGAACGAGCCGTCCTGAGGTGAACCCCACAAATCTATTAACAAGATATACATTAAAGATAATAAAACAATCTAAAAAATATCAATAACTAAATATATTATGTATTAATAGATTAATGCTCTCTCTCTATATCACCCCCCTCTCTCTAAATATATCACCCCCCCTCTCTATATATATATATGAGAGGCCACGTGACAGGCATAGAACGAGCCGTCCTGAGGTGAACCCCACAAATCTATTAACAAGATATACATTAAAGATAATAAAACAATCTAAAAAATATCAATAACTAAATATATTATATTATGTAAGATTAATGCTCTCTCTCTATATCACCCCCCTCTCTCTAAATATATCACCCCCCCTCTCTATATATATATAT
>WWET01002530.1:63402-90636 GCA_011038615.1 Limnodynastes dumerilii
ATAACCAGGGACCTGACTCAGACGTGAGAGCGCTTTGTGAGGAATAGCAAACGTCCGCACTTATGACCCAGGCGCCCCCCTCTGACGGACGGAATACTTCTGCGTCCATAGCGCTACCTTAACTTCTTGGTGCTTATCGCTGTGCAGGCTTAGCGTTCAGATGTGCGGAACTGCCTGACCCCATTTACACCCTCCGCCCCATTACGTATTCTCGCACGTACGGAGTGTTGTCTCGCCATGTGGTATGGAGTTGTGCGCGCTGGAAGCATTAAATAATGAGCCCTGTAACTACCCTGAGAGTGCGAGCAGGAACTTTGGACATGAAATTCGTATCCAAATTATAGCCCAAAACTATTTTATCCCCCCCCTTCCCCCCACCCAGGTCTTTGGTGGGGTCCTAAGGGGCCAAGAGTCTCTAAAGAGTTCAGTTTCCCAGACGTAGGAGGTAACACACTGCGCCCCCATACACTTTTATTGTCACTGACTGACGCGTTTCATCACAAGAGGCTTAACATTAAATGTGATTGACTTTCTCCTGTCGTGTTGAACCTCACATCTCATGCTTGTGACACACTAGAGGAACGGCATCAATCACTTCTCTCAGCCGCTGGCCTGTTCCCGGAGGATTAGCGGGAATTAGTGCGGAGACATAACCCTTTATTAACAGGCGGAGAGGTGGGATCATCAAATAGATTGCAGGATAAAACCTCGGAATGGCAGAAAAATGAAATGTAAAATAAAAGTGAATCTCCAGTGCGGCTGAGGAGACATCGGGTGATTATATTAAACGCTAATAAACTTGTGAGACCTGGATACGAGGCTGGCGGGGGAGGGGGGGGTGACGGGCCTAAAATTACCATTTATATAAATTCTCTCTTACAAATCAAAAAGGGCTCAAAGAGACGCGGAGAGGAAAATGTATTTGTTCTTTAAAGCCTGTTGTTGACATTGATCTGTTACTGGGGGACTCCAGACATAAGGTAGATATTAAAGGGAAGAGAATCATGTTGTGTAATACACGGCTCAGATAGGGGCTTGCACCATAGCGCAAAGTGTGGCCCCTGACGCTAGGAAATACCAGCCCAAGGCTTTCGATCCAGTACACCTTGGTGGCTCTGTGTTATTTATATAGGCTGTCATAGGAAGAACTACAAGTGCCAGCAAAACATGACTTCCAGAGGGACCCATGTGTCAGTCTAAGTGACTGACAGCTCATGTATTAAATGTCAGTAAACCATACCATGGGCACAGAGATGTATGAGGAGAGCGTCATTTAACCTGACAGATCTATTGCCTGGGTCCAGATTTACTGTACTGAGGGTGAGGGGAAGAAGTAATAAAAGAAGGAAAATATATAATTTATTCCGCTGTGATCTGGGAAAACATGGCGTAATAACGAGGGAATAACTCCTGCGGATGGCGTCAGAAAGACAGAATATATACATAATATGTGGATTTATTTATATGAATGTGATGAGCCGCAGGTCTCCTCGGCAGAGACTTCAATAGGCTGGAACACGGCGTTACTGCAGATGTCTGTTGTAGGCTGGGGAGACGCTATGCAAGGCCCAGGATTCTCCCTGCTGCAGTTTACAATGGAGGAATATTGTAGGAAATCGGGCTGTTTGTTCTAGAGACTTGCAGCCAGATTTAGGGTTCCTGGGGTTGTGGATAGAGAGAGGGCCAGTACAGGGGCTGTGAGAAGGTGTTAGAAGCTGTCAGGCTACTGAGGCCTCTCCTGAGAAACACCTTTGGTGATCTGTGTCACACACTGAGGGTCACCTGATCACTGTGGTCATTGCTTGTGTCACACACTGAGAGTCACATGATCACTGTGCTCACTGCTTGTGTCACACACTGAGGGTCACCTGATCATTGTGCTCATTGCTTGTGTCACACACTGAGGGTCACCTGATCACTGTGGTCATTGCTTGTGTCACACACTGAGAGTCACATGATCACTGTGCTCACTGCTTGTGTCACACACTGAGGGTCACCTGATCATTGTGCTCATTGCTTGTGTCACACACTGAGGGTCACCTGATCACTGTGGTCATTGCTTGTGTCACACACTGAGGGTCACCTGATCACTGGGGTCATTGCTTGTGTCACACGCTGAGGGTCACCTGATCACTGGGGTCACTGCTTGTGTCACACACGGAGGGTCACCTGATCACTGCGGTCACTGCTTGTGTCACACACTGAGAGTCACATGATCACTGTGCTCACTGCTTGTGTCACACACTGAGGGTCACCTGATCACTGTGGTCACATGGCTATCAATGGCAGAATAGTCTGACGCTGCAATGCATCGTGGGATTTGTACTGAAGTGGATCCAGCGTGGAATCGTCCCAGTCTGGACAGCACAGAGATCGGGGGCAGAATTGGGATATCGGAGCAGCTCCAGGCAGGATTCCTGTTACTGTCTATGTAAGAAGATGGACAGGATCGGATTTCTTTTGTTTGTTTGGCTGCAAAGAGCTCTACCGTAACGAGTCTGCCCGGAGTGATTGGTGGAAAATGCCTCCATCTACTCGGGAGACGTACCCTCACCTGTCTCGTCACACTATGCATTCACCATGTGCCCTAACCGATGCACAGAAGCACAAGGAGATTCCCAGAGTACAGAGGTCTGGATGGTACACAGAGAGGGAACGCCCATTCTGTCACCTGACTAAGAAGAAACGCCTATACAGTCACCTAACTAAGAAGAAACGCCCATTCTGTCACCTGACTAAGAAGAAACGCCCATACAGTCACCTGACTAAGAAGAAACACCCATTCTGTCACCTGACTAAGAAGAAACGCCCATAAAGTCACCTAACTAAGAAGAAACGCCCATACAGTCACCTGACTAAGAAGAAACGCCCATACAGTCACCTGACTAAGAAGAAACACCCATACAGTCACCTGACTAAGAAGAAACGCCCATTCTGTCACCTGACTAAGAAGAAACGCCCATTCTGTCACCTGACTAAGAGGGAACGTCCACCTGTCACATCAGCTCCGCCCCTCTATCTTATGACTGGATGGTACACAGAGAGGGAACGCCCATACTGTCTCCTGACTAAGAAGCAACGCCAATTTTGTCACCTGACTAAGAGGGAACGCCCACCCACTTATCACCTCAGCCCCGAAGTGTCATTGCTCTTAATAGCTCTGAACGTGCGCAGTGTAAAGGGGCCTGATCCAGACCTACGCTCGGATGCGGTTTTACGCTGATTGTAAGCTTAAAAACTGCCATTTGTACTTACTGTGCACTAAAAATCTTAGCGTATGGGCCATATTCGTAACCGCTTCGTATTACCGCTCATGGGGGTGTGCCTGCCATACGAAATCCGTAACCACGCACCGAGGGCGGGGTGAGGCATTTAAATCATACAGTATGGGCGTGCTAAGCGTCGGTAATACGCGATGAAGGTACGCACGGCCGAGGGTACGAACACAAAGGTTAGGGTAGGGTTTGGCGAGCGTATGGAAGCTAAACTAGGTACGAGCAAGGGGAGTGTCTATTGCCGTGCATCGGACGTACGTTCAGCGATAATACGCTACGCACAGGAGCCTAGGTCTGGATCAGGCCCAAAGTCGCCACAATCTGACTGAACGCGGGGAAGTATTTTTGTCTCCAGCCGGAATTGTCTTTATGGAGAGAATACATCATTATAAAGAGCCTGGAACTATCGGTTTGTTGATACAATTGTATAAAGCAGAAGGAAGGGTAATTAGCGCACTTTATTTACGCCCTTCAGAGGATTGTTCCGCGGCTCGTGGCGGCAATGGATGCGTGTTTATGGAAGATGTAAAGCACCCTGTGTGTTTCTCTAATTTCATTCTTATGTTGGGAGTTTTCAAAGCTTTTGTGAGAAAGTGAGAGAGTGAGAAAACATTGTGCCCGAAACGATCGTCTCCATCCCGCGGTCAGGCGCACAATTACCGCCATTTCCTTGAAAAGCCATTTTGGGAATCCTACATGAGAAAATCTGGTTTCATTTGATTCCCGTCTTTCATCAATCTCCTGAGTATCATAAAGTAACGCCCCCCCCCCCCCCTCTGACAAACCCACTGCCGAGAGAAACGTGGATCAATCTCTGCTCTGTGGCGTCCATTACAAAAGAGACATCAAGGTTCCGGGCAGATTGCCGAGTCTCCGCTACCTAACGACAGCCCTGCAAGAGTGTGCGGTCCCCTCACAGCCCCAGGAATATCCGCGTCTTATAGTGTACAGAACAGATGGTAACATCACAACACCAACTATAATGCAAAACACGCGAAGGATAATTCACATACAGTGTGTGTAGAGGATGAAATGACGCAGGATCGTGCGGCCTCCGGGACATCAGCGATTTCCCATTTTATTGCATTCATTTCCGCGTCACTGAGCAGATTACTGCCCGGAATGAGAGATCATTAAACACGGAGCTGGAGGATTCATTGATTCTCATAACAGAAACATTATTCAGGGTCATAGAAAGCGCAGAAATATTAGAGCGAGCGATCGTCTAAGGGATGAATGGCGGGGAATTGCTGGGCGTTATGTCGCAGAGGACACGAGAGAATCGTCTGCTTCAACGATAGAAATGTGTAGACAGTTTAACCCTTCACGTGACTGCCTCTGGGTGTTGGGGAATGGTGTGCAGGCGAGCGCCATCGCACCTCTCCGGGGCTGAGACACTGCGGGGGATGTGAAAGCATAGACCTGGGCGCAACCAGGCTGGACGGCGAGGGGGCAAATTAAACTGTGAGAACACGATGAGAGTGGAGGTGAGGTTTATAGATAAGAGAGTTATGCAGAATGCGAGTTCTATGTGCAACACGTTAACTAAAAATAAAAAGAGGATCCAGCGAATTTGTGCCCTGGCATTTCAGACACACGGGCTCGCTGCACCTCACACAGTGCAGGAACAGTGCGAACAAAATGATAGAAGTGGTTGCAGAACATTGCTGCATCGTCAGGTGTAATACCCAGACAGGCAGCAGGGGGCAGAACACAAGGGTGTATAGACTGCACTGACACTGGGAGGGTCTCATTCAGAGGCAGAACTACCATTGGTGCAACATGCTGATACAAGGGCCCACAGCTGTCATCACCGCACCGCCGAAGCTCCCCACCGGGTTACCAGGGATTTCATCAGGTCCGAAGCATAATTTGTGCACCTGGACCCACAACTCGCTAGTTCCGCCTCTGATCTCATTCATATACTTTACACATATCGGGGACATACCAGCTGACACACCGGTGCTCCTGTCAGGGGCTTTACAAGGTCTAAATAGAGACCTGATGATATAAAATGCGCTGCATGTTCCCCTACACAGCCATGGCCGCCATTCTATCACATGGCCCGTGTCTGGGTCTCTATGAGGCGTGTGTTATATAGAAGGAGAATAATGTTCTAGAGTGTTCCGGATCAATGCTGCGTTTTCTAGATTCTTATTTCCATCAGTTTGAGTTCGAACAAACGTTAAAGTAAAATATGATAGAAGTGCACGCGTTTCGCATCCCGGCTCCGGCTTCCTCATCAATGGAATGTAATATTAATAATAGCGCTACATTTATACGGCGATATGTGAATATCTGTGCAGAGGAATCAGTAATGAAGACACCTCGCGGAGCCATTGTTCATCAGGCTGCCCCTAATTAGAGACAGAAGTCAGATGGCGCCATAAGACGTTCTTTACCGCGGCTCTAATCATTAGTGACATATAATTCCTGCAATCCACAGGAATCACCCTCTGCCTGACCGCGGGCTGGGGAGAATTATAACGTTATAATCATTATGAGACCTACAGACCACAATAACCAGGAAATCAGCCCCAGGGGCTATAGCCCTGCCACTAGGGGGCAGTGTGCCTGTTACCCCGTATTCTGTCTATTCCTCTTCATTAAGGGCGTATAATGGAGCAAGGCCGCAGATTGGGTCCTTACAGCTCATTTAAGGAGCATGGATGTCACCGTATATGGCGTTGTCTTTGTAAAGTCACCGGGAACCCACAGCCGCCATTTTGATGACCTTCAGTCATTTTTACTCTAAAAAGTGTGAAAAGTCCATATCTTCTGTCACACTCCTTACACCCCCATCAATGGAGCCAATGTTATATGGACAATCGCTTCTTCAGGCGTATCGCTGGGCGCTGACCATCCAGTCTCTTCTGCTGAGTATTTGGATCTCTCCAGAGTCCAGACCCTCTATCTCTGTGCATGGAGACCAAAGGATTACCATATGTGCATCAGGTGATTGGATGGAGGTGAGACGCAATAAAGGAAATCTGCTGGAAGCGTATAGTGATACATGGCTTCCGTATATATATATACCGGACCGCAGTGCACCGGGGTCCGTTGGAGGACAACTTTCCAATGAACCTCTTGGTATAATTTGGAATTACTGAGAGGTCATTTAACATTTAATCCCACATTTAGATTACACGAAGTTGGTGACAATCTAATCATTCTATTTCTTCAGTCAGATCTTTCCTGTGCTTCCTGTAAACTGGTATTAGGTATAAATGACATAGATATTATAACTATGTAACTCTGTATGTATAATAAATGCAATAAATAATAATGTATGCTATATCCATAGGGATCATCGTCTTATGTTATGTATGTTTATTGCTTGTATTTATACTTTCTTATTCTACTACTTCCAATAATAATAATAATAATAATAATAATAATACAGTCCAGGTGGCGGAACACTCTGGATCATCCCCTGTTTGTGTTCTGCTTGTTCCGGAGTAATCTGCTTATTCTGTATAAATAATGGAGTCTGGTTATAGGGAGACAGAGCCCTTCCCCTCCGCAGGGTTCCTTGCAATGGAAGATGTTCTGCTGCAGCTGTCGTCGGGTCGAGGTTTATCTAAATCATGTTTTTGGTCACAAAGAGATTTGTTTAAAAATAAATAAATTCAATGAAAAATGTCCAGTTGAGCCGCTAGTTCTTTTTTTATAAAGTTTCCTCTGAGGTTTTAGCTGTGGGAGACCCTGAAAGACGTCACATTGTGATCACCGTCCATTCTCTGGGATGCAGCGCTTGTAGCACATTGTAGAGATGAAGCTTCCTCTGAGGTTTTAGCTCTGGGAGACCCTGTAAGGTGTCACATTGTGATCACTCTCCATTCTCTGGGATGCAGCGCTTGTAGCACATTATAGAGATGAAGCTTCCTCTGAGGTTTTAGCTCTGGGAGACCCTGTAAGATGTCACATTGTGATCACTCTCCATTCTCTGGGGCGCAGCGCTTGTAGCACATTATAGAGATGAAGTTTCCTCTGGGGTTTTAGTTGTGGGAGACCCTGTAAGATGTCACATTGTGATCACCGTCCATTCTCCGGGACTCAGCGCTTGTAGCACATTGTAGAGATGAAGCTTCCTCTGAGGTCTTAGCTGTGGGAGACCCTGTAAGATGTCACATTGTGATCACCGCCCATTCTCCGGGACTCAGCGCTTGTAGCACATTGTGGAGATGAAGCTTCCTCTGAGGTCTTAGCTGTGGGAGACCCTGTAGGGTGTCACATTGTGATCACCGTCCATTCTCCGGGACTCAGCGCTTGTAACACATTGTGGAGATGAAGCTTCCTCTGAGGTCTTAGCTGGGGGAGACCCTGTAGGGTGTCACATTGTGATCACCGTCCATTCTCCTGGACGCAGCGCTTGTAACACGTTGTAGAGGTGAAGCTTCCTCTGAGGTCTTAGCTGGGGGAGACCCTGTAAGATGTCACATTGTGATCACTCTCCATTCTCCGGGACGCAGTGCTTGTAGCACATTATAGAGATGAAGCTTCCTCTGGGGTTTTAGTTGTGGGAGAACCTGTAGGGTGTCACATTGCGATCACTCTCCATTCACCGGGACGCAGCACTTGTAGCACATTATAGAGATGAAGCTTCCTCTGGGGTTTTAGTTGTGGGAGAACCTGTAGGGTGTCACATTGTGATCACTCTCTATTCACCGGGACGCAGCACTTGTAGCACATTGTGGAGATGAAGCTTCCTCTGAGGTTTTAGCTGTGGGAGACCCTATAAGGTGTCACATTGTGATCACTCTCCATTCTCCGGGACGCAGCGCTTGTAGCACATTGTAGGGATGAAGCTTCCTCTGAGGTTTTAGCTGTGGGAGACCCTGTAAGATGTCACATTGTGATCACCGCCCATTCTCCGGGACTCAGCGCTTATAGCACATTGTGGAGATGAAGCTTCCTCTGAGGTCTTAGCTGTGGGAGACCCTGCAGGGTGACACATTGTGATCACCGTCCATTCTCCGGGACGCAGCGCTTGTAACACATTATAGAGATGAAGCTTCCTCTGAGGTTTTAGTTGTGGGAGACCCTGTAAGATGTCACATTGTGATCACCGTCCATTCTCTGGGATGCAGCGCTTGTAGCACATTGTGGAAATGAAGCTTTCTCTGGGGTTTTAGTTGTGGGAGACCCTGTGGGGTGTCACATTGTGATCACTCTCCATTCTCCGGGACGCAGCGCTTGTAGCACATTGTAGAGATGAAGCTTCCTCTGAGGTTTTAGCTGGGGGAGACCCTGTAGGATGTCACATTGTGATCATAGTCCATTCTCCGGGACGCAGCGCTTGTAGCACATTGTAGAGATGAAGCTTCCTCTGGGGTTTTAGCTAGGGGGGCCCTGTAGGGTGTCACATTTTGATCACTCTCCATTCTCCGGGACGCAGCGCTTGTAGCACATTGTAGAGATGAAGCTTCCTCTGAGGTTTTAGCTGTGGGAGACCCTGTAGGATGTCACATTGTGATCACCGTCCATTCTCCGGGACGCAGCGCTTGTAACACGTTGTAGGAGCGTCCTCAACACTTTTACTGCCGGCTGCTAATGAGTCCCATATGTTAAACGCCTTGTGAAGGTGTCCTCAGCCATAAAGGACAATGAACCGTCAAAGCCAATTAGCTGATTCCTGATGGCTGAAGCGCCTGCGTCTCTCCGGCTCACGCCTATCTTTGTGTAACTTCTGCCGTATGTGTCTGTGACTTGCCAGCTTTGCCGCAATGAAGGTCGAAGGACGGTCATCCGAGGCTAGAAAGTCAAACTCATCCATTGAGCGTAATTAGTGTTTCCTGCGTAACAGGCTGAATGGTCATTTATAAAGAGAATGAATTACAGGGGGGGGGCTGGTGTTTGGCGCTATTAGGCACAGAGGGCCAGATTTACTAAGCTGTGGGAAATAAAAGTGAAGATGTTGCCCTTAGCAACCAATCAGATTCTAGCTCTCACTTTCCTATTCCATACTAGAACATGTAAGCTAGAATCTGATTGGTTGCTATGGGCAGTATCTCCACTTTTCCTTTCCTGAAGGTCAGTAAATCTAGCCAATAGAATGTGGCGGCATATAAGAGCCCATTTTATTTGACCCTTACTTATGTTTTTAGATTTTGATATATTATGTTTATCCTGAGTATGTTTTCATTGTTGTTCTGCATTATCCTCTACCCCCTGTGATGAGAGGCTGTTCCACCAGTCCTTGCTTTGAATAAGTCACCGGCTAAGGATGAAACGCGTCAGTGGTGGAATTACTTGTGTTGCAGCCATTTTGCCTTCTGGTGTTTCCGTCCGACTCAGGCGTATCTGAGATTATTCATCAACCAATCGCATCATCCGTAGACCCCCCATCGAGAGGTGCTTGGCCCAGCATGGTGTGTCTGAGGATTTTGGCGTTACGGTTCCTCGGTTACCTGTATATTTGCTATTTGGATTATTATGCATGAAAATGCTTTACGTGTAGTGTTGTTTTCATCCCCCACCCTCTCAGTATTGTCTTGTTCTGCACACTCCCTCTGTGACCAGTACCGTGAAGTGCGGAGAATGTCGCCATTTCCACGGACCTCATTTACTGACGTTCCTCTGTGAATCAGCGCCAGGTGCTGTGTGTTTTATAGAAGGAGACAGGACACAGAGTTACACTAATAACATGAAATTGCTGTTGGCAACGTTTCAGGGTCCGGACAATGTCTCGGATTAATTGAATTAAAATACTTCGTCCATATGGAAGCTGCGCCTGTATTATATGCAATGACGGCTTTCTCTCCATTAGACGGGCCTAGATACTTTATTTATCTTCGTAAACATGAATAGAGTCATTATTTGCCCAGCTGCTGTCGCGGTCACGATACGGTTTTAGCGCAGGATGTCACACCATGAAATGACATTTTAGCTTCCTATGCAGCAGCTGTCCGTAAATCATCCACCATACAAGATACAGCAAAGCATCTATATCTTACCAGCCGTGTGCGCACAGAAAATGCACACGCGATATTCGCACTGATGACATGATGACGAGGAAGCGTTGTGTCCTGTGCAATGAAAGGGATTTTCTGCTATAACATAAAATTTGTCAAAGTTCAGTGATAAAAACAAATAAACCGGTTCTGACAGCACAGAGTCAGCCGGAGGCAAGAAGTCAAAGAGCCTGCAGGGGGCGCCAAACAGCTGCACCTGATCAGAAAGCAGTCTGCTGTACATGC
Organism: Limnodynastes dumerilii; assembly: GCA_011038615.1. Taxonomy (NCBI): domain Eukaryota; kingdom Metazoa; phylum Chordata; class Amphibia; order Anura; family Limnodynastidae; genus Limnodynastes; species Limnodynastes dumerilii. The sequence continues at coordinate 73,877 of WWET01002530.1, forward strand.
AACATGCCTGATCACGTGGCACTGCCATGGCATCAGAAACCCCTAATGTACAGTAACATTACATTGATGGTGTACATACAAATCACACGCTCATATAATTACATTGTGTACATACAAATCACACGCTCATATAAATATATTGTGTCCATACAAATCACACGCTCATATAATTACATTGTGTACATACAAATCACACGCTCATATAATTACATTGATGGTGTACATACAAATCACACACTCATATAAATACATTGGTGGTATACATACAAATCACACACTCATATAAATACATTGGTGGTGTACAGACAAATCACACACTCATATAAATACATTGATAGTGTACATACAAATCACACACTCATATAAATACATTGTGCACATACAAATCACACACTCATATAATTACATTGGTTGTGTACATACAAATCACACGCTCATCCAGAGGTCAATGAATCTTTGATATGTCAATGTGTATGGATAGGGTATAATTGCTTTGAAAATTCGCCAGGTAATTGCTGCGCGCATTTTGACTTCATATTGCGTGAACTTCTAGATCAGACCCAGCGCGTCCAGACACAGTATAAAAAAAAACAATTCCGAGACCTCTGACGGTCAAAAGTTTGTCCTTGAAACTGCGCTGCGAGATGTGTCTGCGTCATCTCATCTTACTTTCCCCGTCTTGAGAGCTGTTTAGAAGTTATGAAATGACACCAAATTGTGGCTGGAAACCGAAAACATGTTCTGGGATTTAATGTAAAATGAATGTGCGAGCGTGTAATCACCTGCAGGCGCGGCCGCCGGAGCTGAAGTGCAGACATCATTACACAGGCTCTCGTCACGTCGCCTCATCAGTCTGATTACAACTTATCGTGTTTTGTTCATGCCAAACAGTATTTAAACCAGAAATGTTGTCTAGCGCCAGAGACCAGGCCACGTCTACCTCACGCCAATAAATGCACAGTACTAATGGTTTAGATAGGATTTTATTGAATCATCCACGTCATGCGAGAGCCGTATCGTGTTATTACAACTTTCTCAGGAACCATTAGATCACAATAATTCCTCATCTGGATTCCCTAACCTAACATGCTCTAATTCAGTGCTCCTCAACCTTATCTCACCCCCGGCACGCCTAAGCCCTTCCCAGAATTCCACGCCACGCCTAAGCCCTTCCCAGAATTCCACGCCACGCCTAAGCCCTTCCCAGAATTCCACACCACGCCTAAGCCCTTCCCAGAATTCCACACCACGCCTAAGCCCTTCCCAGAATTCCACACCACGCCTAAGCCCTTCCCAGAATTCCACACCACGCCTAAGCCCTTCCCAGAATTCCACACCACGCCTAAGCCCTTCCCAGAATTCCACACCACGCCTAAGCCCTTCCCAGAATTCCACACCACGCCTAAGCCCTTCCCAGAATTCCACACCACGCCTAAGCCCTTCCCAGAATTCCACGCCACGCCTAAGCCCTGCGGCACGCCTAAGCCCTTCCCAGAATTCCGCGGCACACCTAAGCCCTTCCCAGAATTCCACGGCACGCCTAAGCCCTTCCCAGAATTCCGCGGCACACCTAAGCCCTTCCCAGAATTCCGCGCCACGCCTAAGCCCTTCCCAGAATTCCGCGGCACACCAAAAGCAAAATAAACAAAAAAAACCAGGAATTACAAAGTGCTTGTCTCCTTTTGGAGGCATTGCACCGTGGCACACTTGGCAACATCCCGTGGCACACTGGTTGAGGAGCACTGCTCTAATTTACTGAAAGCATTTGTGAGATCTTTCCGGTTGATACCTTCTAGCATTTACACGGAGCTGTTTCTTAACATTTTTCATGCAACTTATCTAACACCTAGTAAAAGATTGAAAATGGGCTTGTTTACCTCTGATCGGTGTCTCCGCTGTGGATTTATGCCTTTGCCTATGGGGATGCCCTGCGCATTCTGACTAGCCATTAAAAGCTACTCAGAGTATTGCTTAGTCCGTAATCTTCCTCTCACTGCGGAGCGGGCTATATTGGGTATCCTCCCTCCTAACCACAGAGTTTCTAAAGGATTACATTGGCTACTACAGGCAGTAAGCGCAGCCCCTGCAAAACACCTCTTCACAAATGGCTGCATACTACAGCACCTCCTTTCTCCTTATTTTTACACAAATCAGCGTTTGTGTTCTGCAGGCACTGCATTGAGACAGTATCGGATAGATCCAACAAAGTGGAATTTTTCTTTGAGGAACATTATAATGACACTTCCCTCACTAGTTAAGAGACAGCTCCATAGTTGCTTACAATGTACAGAATGGTATTTAACTAGAGAAACTGGGAGATCCTCCTATTGTTATACACGATTAAAGTCTTTGTGAGATGCTTTTATAAAAAAAATGAAGAAAAACCTGAAACCACAATGTGGCAAGAATTGGGTCATAGAGGCTTTAAGGAACTTTAGCTGCTCTACCGTTAGTTTGTCAGCTATCATTCTAATGGATCCTCTGGTGTGTGTGATTGATAAGTTCTTACCCATTGCAAACCCATCTCACGAGCTCTTTGTGATCAGATCATTTTATTGCTGATAAGTCAGGGAGTTTTGATTGTCATCTTGATCTATGTTAATGATCTGATCTGTCAAGAAGAATGTAACAAAAATGTGTTTTTTCTTCGATATTTTATTGTATTGCATTGTACACACATTTTGCTGGATAATCTTGTACAATATGTGCTATAAATAAATGTTAAAAAACAAAACAAAACAGTACAGGGCTGACACGCTTTACCGCCATTTTGCAATTTGCGAAGCACTTTGGCGCCATCGCTAGTTCTACCAGCTGCTGCTTATTATCTTCCTTGTTTGGAAGAATTCACCATGAATAATGAAACGTCTCTTATCCCTTTCCTAAGTCCAGCGCTGATGCACCAGACATATTAATGTTTTTCACCGGGTCCTGGAGTGAACGCGGTGTTAAACATTCAGAAATGCGGCAAACAAACACAAGCGTCGCAGGCGCCCAGAGATTAAACTCATATTCAGCAATTCAATCAGGACTTAAATTTACCGACATAATGAATTTAAACTCAATCTGCATTCGTGCAAAATATTTACAAAACCCGCTCCCGCCTGTTAATATTCCGGGAGACACAAATACTCTCTGAGGCACAAGTAAAATATAAAACGTGGATTTCTGCTCCGGGTTTCTCCACGCCGGTTGTTGATTTTGTGGCCTGTAATTTGTTCATGTAAACAGTCTATGTCTCCACCAAGAACTGCGCAATGATGAGATGACACAAGTCACATGGTATGCGTCATAATATAATACATCCTCTTATCACCGTCCAATCACCCGACAGGGGCAGATCCTATGAGGGCGGAGCAGAGATAAACTCAACAGACAGAAGGTCTCATCCTGCAGTGTATTGATGGAAAGTTTTATCTATGAGTCTATTGATGGAAAGTTTTATCTCAGAATCTATTAATAGATAGTTTTATCTATGAGTCTATTGATGGAAAGTTTTATCTATGAGTCTATTGATGGAAAGTTTTATCTATGAGTCTATTGATGGAAAGTTTTATCTATGAGTCTATTGATGGAAAGTTTTATCTATGAGTCTATTGATGGAAAGTTTTATCTATGAGTCTATTGATGGAAAGTTTTATCTATGAGTCTATTGATGGAAAGTTTTATCTATGAGTCTATTGATGGAAAGTTTTATCTATGAGTCTATTGATGGAAAGTTTTATCTATGAGTCTATCTGATTGCCATTTATATGTATAAACAGTCACTGGCTGTACATCCTGATTGCCATTTATATGTATAAACAGTCACTGGCTGTACATCCTGATTGCCATTTATATGTATAAACAGTCACTGGCTGTACATCCTGATTGCCATTTATATGTATAAACAGTCACTGGCTGTACATCCTGATTGCCATTTATATGTATAAACAGTCACTGGCTGTACATCCTGATTGCCATTTATATGTATAAACAGTCACTGGCTGTACATCCTGATTGCCATTTATATGTATAAACAGTCACTGGCTGTACATCCTGATTGCCATTTATATGTATAAACAGTCACTGGCTGTACATCCTGATTGCCATTTATATGTATAAACAGTCACTGGCTGTACATCCTGATTGCCATTTATATGTATAAACAGTCACTGGCTGTACATCCTGATTGCCATTTATATGTATAAACAGTCACTGGCTGTACATCCTGATTGCCATTTATATGTATAAACAGTCACTGGCTGTACATCCTGATTGCCATTTATATGTATAAACAGTCACTGGCTGTACATCCTGATTGCCATTTATATGTATAAACAGTCACTGGCTGTACATCCTGATTGCCATTTATATGTATAAACAGTCACTGGCTGTACATCCTGATTGCCATTTATATGTATAAACAGTCACTGGCTGTACATCCTGATTGCCATTTATATGTATAAACAGTCACTGGCTGTACATCCTGATTGCCATTTATATGTATAAACAGTCACTGGCTGTACATCCTGATTGCCATTTATATGTATAAACAGTCACTGGCTGTACATCCTGATTGCCATTTATATGTATAAACAGTCACTGGCTGTACATCCTGATTGCCATTTATATGTATAAACAGTCACTGGCTGTACATCCTGATTGCCATTTATATGTATAAACAGTCACTGGCTGTACATCCTGATTGCCATTTATATGTATAAACAGTCACTGGCTGTACATCCTGATTGCCATTTATATGTATAAACAGTCACTGGCTGTACATCCTGATTGCCATTTATATGTATAAACAGTCACTGGCTGTACATCCTGATTGCCATTTATATGTATAAACAGTCACTGGCTGTACATCCTGATTGCCATTTATATGTATAAACAGTCACTGGCTGTACATCCTGATTGCCATTTATATGTATAAACAGTCACTGGCTGTACATCCTGATTGCCATTTATATGTATAAACAGTCACTGGCTGTACATCCTGATTGCCATTTATATGTATAAACAGTCACTGGCTGTACATCCTGATTGCCATTTATATGTATAAACAGTCACTGGCTGTACATCCTGATTGCCATTTATATGTATAAACAGTCACTGGCTGTACATCCTGATTGCCATTTATATGTATAAACAGTCACTGGCTGTACATCCTGATTGCCATTTATATGTATAAACAGTCACTGGCTGTACATCCTGATTGCCATTTATATGTATAAACAGTCACTGGCTGTACATCCTGATTGCCATTTATATGTATAAACAGTCACTGGCTGTACATCCTGATTGCCATTTATATGTATAAACAGTCACTGGCTGTACATCCTGATTGCCATTTATATGTATAAACAGTCACTGGCTGTACATCCTGATTGCCATTTATATGTATAAACAGTCACTGGCTGTACATCCTGATTGCCATTTATATGTATAAACAGTCACTGGCTGTACATCCTGATTGCCATTTATATGTATAAACAGTCACTGGCTGTACATCCTGATTGCCATTTATATGTATAAACAGTCACTGGCTGTACATCCTGATTGCCATTTATATGTATAAACAGTCACTGGCTGTACATCCTGATTGCCATTTATATGTATAAACAGTCACTGGCTGTACATCCTGATTGCCATTTATATGTATAAACAGTCACTGGCTGTACATCCTGATTGCCATTTATATGTATAAACAGTCACTGGCTGTACATCCTGATTGCCATTTATATGTATAAACAGTCACTGGCTGTACATCCTGATTGCCATTTATATGTATAAACAGTCACTGGCTGTACATCCTGATTGCCATTTATATGTATAAACAGTCACTGGCTGTACATCCTGATTGCCATTTATATGTATAAACAGTCACTGGCTGTACATCCTGATTGCCATTTATATGTATAAACAGTCACTGGCTGTACATCCTGATTGCCATTTATATGTATAAACAGTCACTGGCTGTACATCCTGATTGCCATTTATATGTATAAACAGTCACTGGCTGTACATCCTGATTGCCATTTATATGTATAAACAGTCACTGGCTGTACATCCTGATTGCCATTTATATGTATAAACAGTCACTGGCTGTACATCCTGATTGCCATTTATATGTATAAACAGTCACTGGCTGTACATCCTGATTGCCATTTATATGTATAAACAGTCACTGGCTGTACATCCTGATTGCCATTTATATGTATAAACAGTCACTGGCTGTACATCCTGATTGCCATTTATATGTATAAACAGTCACTGGCTGTACATCCTGATTGCCATTTATATGTATAAACAGTCACTGGCTGTACATCCTGATTGCCATTTATATGTATAAACAGTCACTGGCTGTACATCCTGATTGCCATTTATATGTATAAACAGTCACTGGCTGTACATCCTGATTGCCATTTATATGTATAAACAGTCACTGGCTGTACATCCTGATTGCCATTTATATGTATAAACAGTCACTGGCTGTACATCCTGATTGCCATTTATATGTATAAACAGTCACTGGCTGTACATCCTGATTGCCATTTATATGTATAAACAGTCACTGGCTGTACATCCTGATTGCCATTTATATGTATAAACAGTCACTGGCTGTACTCCTGATTGCCATTTACTATGTATAAACAGTCACTGGCTGTACATCCTGATTGCCATTTATATGTATAAACAGTCACTGGCTGTAAATCCTGATTGCCATTTACTATGTATAAACAGTCACTGGCTGTACATCCTGATTGCCATTTACTATGTATAAGCAATTATTGGCCTGCAAGGATTATATGGCTTTCTGCATGAATAGCTCCTTACCTGAGCCATAATGAACAGATCTCATGGCAATAAAAGGTCACTTCAGATAGTAATACTAATTTAATACTAACATCTACCTACATACATATCAGTAGAGTTTCCTGGGTTCCGATGACACCTTGAGGGACGATCCCTGCAGTTATTACAGTAACATTTCACACGATAACTGAGGATCCCTCTGGTATTGTCCAGAATTCATGGTGTAAACTTATTGTCTCATCATTGTACAAAGAGAAAAAGACAAAGAGAGATAATTACCATTAAAGATTAGAAATGCACATTAACGAGACGTTCATTATTTACTGGGAATAAAGAGGCAAAAGTTCTGCTTTGTGGGTAAAGCAATTTAGTGGAGACATCATGAGATTCCATTATGTACACACATGGAGGGATGGGAAAGATAATTATTGCGGTATTGTAAGACTTTAGTACAAGGATAATTCCACATAGAATACAATCCAAGTCCGTCTATCAGCTTCACTCACCTACAAATCATTATCTGGAATAGACAGAGCTCATAGGGGCATTTCAAAGCCTCTCCTCTCATTATCATCTGTCCTGAGACTGTCCAGAGTGATAAATCATTCCTCGCAGCCATAAGGGAACATTTTCTTATGGGATACGTGTCTTTACTCCAGAACTCCTGGAGAAACGCGTTGTGGTCTGTAGAATCAAGAGAGCTGGACATGTATTACCTAGACATGTGAACATGACGACAATAGGGCATGCATTGATACAGGTGTTACTGAAGTCAAAATGCAGGGAAGCCGTGTTACCATGTACTGTGTATAAAACATTAATCCATTCACATGTGGTTTCCCTCTGTACAATCTGTGAAGAACAGCTGCTGGACATGAGACATATATTGATCCTTATTTCATTTCCTTTCATTTTCAATGCACTATGATTGGTTTAATTTATAAGAGGAGGAAAAAAAGATTAATGAATTTGCAAATCACTAGCATGTCTGTAATTCTGATAAAGCAACGCGTTTTGCCCTCTCTAATAAGGTTCTCTGAGCAAATGGGAGTTTTGAGGAAAAGGAGCAATGTTGATGTCTCACATTAGGTTTAAACGTAAAAATGGCTCGTGTTGATGGTAGAATCACGTCTTCCACAGTCTGTGGCATGTAGGGGGTTAACCCTATTTTCCGGGAAGCGGGGTCTAAGCAGAGATTCTTTCTGCAGTTTCTTGCAGTTTGGTGAAATGATTTGAGATTTTCCACTTGATAAATATGGAAAAAACCCTTATTCACGTCTTCAGGTTTATCCGCGTACAAGTCGTATGTTATGTTCTAACCTTTAACACCAATTGCAAATCAGAAATATAGAGTGTAAATCTCGCCTTCTCCTCATCCGCGGTCATATCATTAAACACCGTGACATTTCCTCGCTGACAGACGTGAGAGACACTTCCTGCGGTCTGGACCCCTCGCATCTTGTTATCGCACTTTTATTTCTACTCGTTATCGGACTCTGGAAGAAGGTGCAAACGATGCGCAGATTTCCAGGAGTTACCTACAAATGACGCCTCCCCTGTGGGACCTCTGTGTGTGCAATGAGTCAGTGGATATTTGGATTCCGTTCAATGTTTAGGAATGATAAGAAGTTTTTGTTCTGATTATTCTCCGCTCTCTCTGCAGACCGGATTCAGACGTCAAATACTCCCCCAATTATCATGCATATCCACTGCTGCTTTTGTACTACACGTGTGCACACCGGCGTATCTATCCGAACCCACATCCCACAGAGAGGAGGGGCGGGGCTGATGTGACAAGTGGGCGTTCCCTCTTAGTCAGGTGACAGTGCGGGCGTTTCATTTAAACTTATTCCAATGGATTCATCGTATTTGTTTGCTGATTTTGGGGCCTGTCAGGAATATTTCCTTCTGTTTGGTCACATATTACTTCTCCTGACGAGCAATGCTTTGTGAATTTACCACATTGATGTTTCACAAATCCATCAGTGACCGGCAATGATTTCAGAGCAATGCAAGGTAAAGCAATGGAGGATTAGGACCATCCCATCGATGTCTTCATGTGTAAGATCTGTGTATTGGCTGAATTGATCCATTTGCTTCTGATGGGGCCGCGATCTTCATAGAGAGAACGCATTGATTGATATTCAGCGGCCAGGCGCCCATCTCTGCCAGATCAGGTTTATTCTCACATCCGCGAGTAATCCGAGGCGACGTTCTGTGCTTTAACACACAATAAATACAATACATCAGCGTGAGATAACTTCTCAAAGTTCTGAGATTTGTAACTTGCTGCATTTGTAATTTAGGATCCGCCGATGTAGAAAGAGTCTTTTTCCATCTCTGGAAAATGATAAATGTCTCTGGTTTAATATTGTTTTGTTGAGATGCAGATTTGGAGCATTCATCTTATCTGTCAGGACTCATTGCCTGCTCACATCTCAGGATGCCAGCATAATGGCGGCAATGCGGGCACGGTATGGCGGCAGGAAAATCTATATGTGCAGACAATCATTTCTCAGCGTAGTCATCAGTCTGATCCGGGGATGAATCTGGTCTGTCTGCAGAAAACGTATACGCAGAGGTTTAGTTACAAATCACAAAATATCAGACGAGAGAATCGCAGGGAACTTCCCGGTGTCACGGTCCAATCAGACAGAGCGCGATTTATGTCTGGAGGCCGAGATGGAGCGTATGATATATTCTCCCGCCTAGTGCCACGTGCCACATTTATCTCTTTATTATCTGGCGTTATCCGGCGCCAGCACATAGCAATGAGACCATGTTATGTAAGAGAGGCGTTTAATGAGGTATATTAAATACACATAGTGATGTTCTGCAATGGATCCACCCAGAGCACAGCACTTTCAGGTACTTGCCCCGGGGGTGAAACAAGTCACATGATAGCGCTGTGTATCTCTGCGCTCCTGTGCACTGCGCAAGCCCACAACAAATGCGTACACAATGGCGGCAATCCAGATACAAAAGCGGGTCAGTGTTGCGACCTTTGCGTTCCGGAGGCTGATCCGTGGGAGAGCAGGGTGGAGGGATGGAATCAGTGCGCAGAAAGGTCGCGTTGCGTCGCATACAGACTGGAATGCGCACGGATTATGACCATTAGATGCGGTAGAACAATCCCTCCCAATGCGATGCTGCGCGTCTAGCATTTCATTCATGGTTATCCTGCGACATTCACACTGTCCCGGTGAGGCTCTGACAGCGCGTAAGCACCACTTCCGCAATGTGTACGGATCCTGAGCGCCAGCTGCGTTTGCGTCGGACCCTGCGTTTATTTGCACACAGGCTGTCTCCGTACATCAGGCTCAGAGCTCATGCGGTCCTTAGGGCTCATAGGTTCTGATCCAGATTCTGTACCTTTACCAGGACCCTCTCTGAACGCAGATCCGTGTAACACCGCTAATCGCCGCCCCCAGCGCTTCATTGGAATGCCAATACCCGCCTGTCTGCGATGCGGTAGTGAAGAGTTTCTTTACTGAGGTCTGGATGCCAGGAGATCGATCTGCAGCGTTGTTACTCTATAGGGTTCTTACGCAGGAGGCTGGAATAAGCCCCCTGACATCACTAAATGCCCCAGACACAAATCAGAGCGTGAGGTTCTGCCATTGATGTCTGTGCCCCAATAGAATGGGTCTCGCCCCTATATGAAGCTTTATGATTGTGTCTGCTTCTCATAGACGTCCACACAGATGGTTTCCCGGTTGGCGCCGGTGAGAGCTGTCGCCCTGAATCACTTCTACATCTATTTCTAAATAAAACTGCACTCAGAGTGATGTATGGGACAGATCCTGAGTGTATGAGAGGAATATATCAGCAGACACGGATTATAATGACCAGGCGTCTGGAGAAAGAAACCTCCTCTGAGAAGTTTGCAGAAGGCATAAAACAAGTTCCGTGTCCTCTGGACGCCAGCGCCAAGGTCGCCTTCCACAGCGGCAATAACTTCCTCAGCTAAGAATGCAAATGCATGAAGCCCCATCAAACACTGGCTCACAGCTAAACACATCGCCTGCAACTGCAATATAGGCGAGAGCTCCGCAGACCAGCAATGCAGCCGGGCACATTATATGGAGAGGGGGGACAGGGCACTGGTCAGGCCTTAGTTTTATGAAGGAGATGATCTAAAACTCTGCAAAACGCGTGGATTATGGGACATATGCAATGGAAACAATACAGACATATCTAGAGCTGAGAGGACGGTGGCTGCAGCCTCGGTCTACACATGGTGACGTGGGGGTCATAGTAGGCATTACACCGTCTGACCGGCTAAACGGCGGCGTCACCATCGCTAATACAGCCAAAAAATAATACAGTGAAATTTCTTTAATAAAACTATGTAATTAGAATGAGTCCTTTATTCTGAGTATTTTTATTACAGAAGCTCAATATAGCGGAATTGTGCGAAAGACAAACAATTATTGTACCGACGCGTTTCTCTCTGATTCTCTAATTACTGTGGTCTGTTCAAACAAAAATAATGCTTGTTGATTGCGGCGGTTTCACAATATAAAACATAGGTCGTAGAGTGCCAGCTCTTGGACTTATACATGATCTGGAGGTGGTACAAAGTTATTGTCGTGGTGCGCCCTTACTATACATGGGTGACGTGCCTCCTTTTGTCCCTCCCACCGCCGCAGCTACAGGTATATGCAGGCCTAAATAGGACTACTTCTCCCTGTGTCTGTGTGGGTTTCCTCCGGGTGCTCCGGTTTCCTCCCACACTCCAAAAAAATGCTGGTAAGTTAATTGGCTGCTCATAAAATTAGCCCTATTGTGCATGTGTGTGTGAGTGTGTGTGTGCGCGCATGTGTGTGTGTGAGTGTGAGTGCGCGCATGTGTGTGTGAGTGTGAGTGCGCGCATGTGTGAGTGTGAGTGCGCGCATGTGTGAGTGTGAGTGCGCGTATGTGTGTGTGAGTGTGTGTGCGCGCATGTGTGTGTGTGTGTGTGTGTGTGTGTGGTAGGGAGTGTGCTCCAGGAGGGTGATTGAGGGATACGTGTCCTCTGTATAATACCTGGGGGGTTTAGGGGAAGCTGGAGGCAGTTCTTATCTGCCGTCACATTCTATGAATCGCGCTCTCTTCTGATTTGCGCACCACGTCAGCTGGTGTGCGCTCACCTACGTTCTCCTGTTACGTTCCTAATATGCCACCTTTATATCATAGGAAATTCAGACTGATATAAAACACATAGTTCCAATGTTTATGCCGCTGTGGCATTGTTTAGCTCATTAGCGCACTTCATTATTTCCTATTTTGATCTATTTGTATCTCTCATCTTCTCTGAATCTCTAGATGTCATCAGTGTCACATCGCTCCGGCTCCAGCCTTTGTTCTCATTATCCATGTTGTGGGAACATTATGTTACACTCATAACATCTCATCGAGTCTTTCATCTGCTCATTGACCTCGTTCACTTCTATTACTTCTGGGTCTTGTGCTTTTACCTGTTCTTTGATTTCAGTATCATCCATTGACAGGTTCACAAACAACTGTTACCTCCAACAGCGGGAAGGAGAACAGACAGAGCATCAGGACGTGATTTATCAATGTATAAGGTGTAATGTCAGTAACTGACTATGGACATATCCTATAGACAGGTAAAACTCTGAACTGAGGATAATTATTCACTAACGCGTTTCACCTGGTGTGGATCACAGATTATTCCTGTACAGAGCAGTGTCACATAGTGATAAATGATAATACACATGCAATAATACGCGTCTCTATGCACCCATTCAGAGGTATAATAATGAGTCTCTGGAGCCCCTGTGTATCGGGCAATGTCTTCGCACCGCAGGTGATGAGTTGGAAACGCGTTTCATAGCCATTGCACATTATACATGTACATCTGCGTATCCCCAGGAGATTCTATCAATCTATAACAATGATTCTGACCCTGGAACCACAATGTGTCCTGATTGCTGGTAATGTGTATGTTTTACGCTGATTCAGCAGATCTCACGGTCAGACCCCTCTCTGGAGGTGTGTATCGGTCTGATCCGCTCCATTTCTTTATCTCTACAAAGGACAAATAAAACACCAAACCCCCAGCGGATTGTACGGCCAGGGTCTTAGCGCTATATATCGTATACGATGAAATAGAGCCGCAATCAGCGCATTTCTCCATCACTCTTCCCAGGATCAATAATCATAGCGTGATAAAAGCCGTTCTATAACATAGACTCATCAGCTGCACACATGTTTCCATAGGATCAACAGGACATAAAGATGATTAACTCGTCAGGTGCTAAACACTTGTCCCAAAAGATCAGTCCCCAGGATCCACCACCGAAAAATCTCTCCTGAGCAGCAGTGTCCGCTTCTCCAGAGGGAAAATGGCCGCGGTTATGTCCTGTATCAGCTGCGCTTCCATTTTATTGGTCGTCACAATAAAACAAATTAACTCAGACTAATATTCATTATATAGAAATGTTTATTATATAGAAATGTTTATTACATCGAAATATTCATTATATAGAAATGTTTATTATATAGAAATGTTTATTATATAGAAATGTTTATTATATAGAAATGTTTATTATATAGAAATGTTTATCATTTATTAATATTCATTATATAGAAATGTTTATTATATAGAAATGTTTATTAACCCATCAAGGGTTAAGCTATGGCTTTAGTAAATAGTATTACCACCCATCAAGGGTTAAGCTATGGCTTTAGTAAATAGTATTACCACCCATCAAGGGTTAAGCTATGGCTTTAGTAAATAGTATTACCACCCATCAAGGGTTAAGCTATGGCTTTAGTAAATAGTATTACCACCCATCAAGGGTTAAGCTATGGCTTTAGTAAATAGTATTACCACCCATCAAGGGTTAAGCTATGGCTTTAGTAAATAGTATTACCACCCATCAAGGGTTAAGCTATGGCTTTAGTAAATAGTATTACCACCCATCAAGGGTTAAGCTATGGCTTTAGTAAATAGTATTACCACCCATCAAGGGTTAAGCTATGGCTTTAGTAAATAGTATTACCACCCATCAAGGGTTAAGCTATGGCTTTAGTAAATAGTATTACCACCCATCAAGGGTTAAGCTATGGCTTTAGTAAATAGTATTACCACCCATCAAGGGTTAAGCTATGGCTTTAGTAAATAGTATTACCACCCATCAAGGGTTAAGCTATGGCTTTAGTAAATAGTATTACCACCCATCAAGGGTTAAGCTATGGCTTTAGTAAATAGTATTACCACCCATCAAGGGTTAAGCTATGGCTTTAGTAAATAGTATTACCACCCATCAAGGGTTAAGCTATGGCTTTAGTAAATAGTATTACCACCCATCAAGGGTTAAGCTATGGCTTTAGTAAATAGTATTACCACCCATCAAGGGTTAAGCTATGGCTTTAGTAAATAGTATTACCACCCATCAAGGGTTAAGCTATGGCTTTAGTAAATAGTATTACCACCCATCAAGGGTTAAGCTATGGCTTTAGTAAATAGTATTACCACCCATCAAGGGTTAAGCTATGGCTTTAGTAAATAGTATTACCACCCATCAAGGGTTAAGCTATGGCTTTAGTAAATAGTATTACCACCCATCAAGGGTTAAGCTATGGCTTTAGTAAATAGTATTACCACCCATCAAGGGTTAAGCTATGGCTTTAGTAAATAGTATTACCACCCATCAAGGGTTAAGCTATGGCTTTAATAAATAGTATTACTACCCATCAAGGGTTAAGCTATGGCTTTAATAAATAGTATTACTACCCATCAAGGGTTAAGCTATGTCTTTAGTAAATAGTATTACTACCCATCAAGGGTTAAGCTATGTCTTTAGTAAATAGTATTACTACCCATCAAGGGTTAAGCTATGTCTTTAGTAAATAGTATTACTACCCATCAAGGTTTAAGCTATGTCTTTAGTAAATAGTATTACTACCCATCAAGGGTTAAGCTATGTCTTTAGTAAATAGTATTACTACCCATCAAGGGTTAAGCTATGGCTTTAGTGAATAGCCCCGCAGTTAAATGGTAAATTTCTCTGGCTCAGCGTCCTTGTTCTGCTGAAGTTTAGTCTTGATAAATGAGGACAGATCCTGAGAGCTGATTATTACATGAGATGTACACAAGTACACGATGTAATCCGCAAACGGAGGCCCAAGAGATGCGACATCTGCGCGATTGTTCCGCTGACCCCCCCTTGCTCGGACAGACTTCCTGGCCAGGCCGGGTGTATGCCACAGATTAAACTACAGCCTATCCTGGATGTGTTACTGCAGCGTTGAATGGATTGTGAGCTCTTGTGGCGTAAATATGGGCAGATGGTCGCCAGAAAGACATATCACAGACACTCTAAATCCTGCCCCCGGGGTGAGCAGCCAATCACCTTCATCGGGGCAGTGAGGGGCCCTGGACCATGTTCCCTGTAATCCGCAGAGTTACTCAACAATACAAATTGATTGGTTTCATTAAGTCCGATGTTACCTGTGAAAGATGAGAGCGCCAGCGGCGAAACTGCTCTCAAAGCGGAATCGCCGAAGGTTTTCTCTCCCCAGCCGCCCCAATGATGGGAGTCAGCACTTTCCGCTGCAAATCAAATCAATGCTTTTTGTTTTTATGGATCCGCGAGTCTGTTCTTTTGCAACTAGTTGTGATGTGAATAATTGCCGATGGTAATCCTGAGAGCACTTCATTATAATTAGCGAGGAAATCCATAGGAGACGTTTCTGGAAGTCACAATATTTGCAGAAGGTGAGATGAAAGGAAATTGCTATCGATTGCGTCCAGGAAAAAGTTGTCTTTTATATTTTTTAAACAATCCGCCATTGTGCGTCTGCGAGGTTAAGCCATTGTTTTGCCTCCTCAGCAGCAATGTAATAGACGCCGTTATTATAAAAGCGAAATATTTTATCGCGGTCCCAGTTCCGCGACACAGACGGCTTTTTATTAAAATTTGATGGATTTTCAGGCGCTCGGCAGGAATACGGAGCAAAACTTCATCCGTCTTTTATAAAATACAGAGTACAATATTCTTTGGCTCTTAGGAAAAGCGCTATTGATCATCGCTCCAATGCGGAATAACAATTATGCCCTGCGCTCACCAGAACCGCGCCAATTCTAGACAAATGGTGGATATTTCGCAGAAAGTCATTACTGATCATCACAATACGTGTAAAGCTGCGAATGGCTGAGGGAACGCTCAGAAAGAAAACATTTTGATGAACATTTAGACATTAAACTTTAAACGCTTTACACAGGACTGGTCACCGATCCAACGCAAAGCAGCTACACTCCGCAAGTCGTAAAATCCCCACACGCTCGTTACTTTCCATCCACGGATAAAACAGTCTGATTTCACGTGTATGGAGAGAGAATATCTGCGGCACAAAGAAAGACCGGAGGAAGTAACATGTAGAGCGTGGAGCAGAGAAGAGCCAGGGGGAGATAAAAACTGCTTTCACATATATCAAGGGGCTATAACCAGGAACAGGAGGGGGCATTATATAAAAGAAAAGGTGTAATAGAACATGAGGACATGTGTATATACTGGAGGGTGACAGGTACAGGAGGAAACATTATATAAAGGAAGAGGTGTAATAAACATGAGGACATGTGTATATACTGGAAAGTGACAGGTACAGGAGGGACATTATATAAAAGAAGAGGCCAGGAACAGGGCATTATATAAAAGAAAAGGTGTAATAGAACATGAGGACATGTGTATATACTGGAGGGTGACAGGTACAGGAGGGGACATTATATAAAGGAAGAGGTGTAATAGAACATAACATGATGTGTATAAACTGGAGGGTGACAGGTACAGGAGGAGACATTATATAAAGGAAGAGGTGTAACAGAACATGAGGACATGTGTATATACCGGAGGGTGACAGGTACAGGAGGGACATAATATAATGGAAGAGGTGTAATAGAATATGAGGACATGTGTATATACTGGAGAGTGACAGGTACAGGAGGG
>WWET01002530.1:95730-106402 GCA_011038615.1 Limnodynastes dumerilii
ATATATACAATATGGAAAGCTGAAAAAGAAAATATTTCTAGGTTCGTAAATACATTGTGCTTGGATATACTGTGCCTAATGCAATTTCTCATACCAGTTTTGGGTCATGCCCTAAGTCTCCCAGAGACAGTGGTGTTCTGAGAGGCTTCTCTGTGTCTAACAGCTGATAAGCAGTTAGGGAATACATTTTTTCCACACCTTACAACAGGAAGTGATGTTCCAAGGCAGGGAGCTCTGGGCATCCACAAGATAACACAACTACTTAACCTTAAATTTGTTGTTTAGACATAATAAAGGGCCAAAAGGCTGAGAGCCTGACCCTCGCTTAACCTCTAACAGACAATAAATTAGACACAATAAAGACACAGTCACTTAGGGTACGGATAAAAGGGGCACATATTTTATAACTTTGTTTTTAATTAGAATTGATGGCTATTATTTGGTTGTACTGAAGCAATGGGAGCTTTTGGGGTTCTCATAAGCTGGAAACCATAATCATCAAAATTAAAACCAATAAATGCTTGAAATATCTCACTTAGCATGTAATGAGTCTATATAATATATTAGTTTCACCTTTTAAGTTGAATTACTGAAATAAATGAACTTTTGAACGATATTCTAATTTTTCGAGTTTCACCTGTATAGTCATGTTTGTCAAGCCTGGCACTGTGAACTCAGTACAGAGATATGTTCATGTGTTGGAGTTAGGGCAGCACTTTTGATCTATATTAATTGATGTAATAAATGAATATGCCAAGTTTATGACTACATATTACCCCTGGGCTATAATTTAAGGAGATTGACCTTCATGGGAATCGTGTGCTGTAACTATAAACATTTCCGTATATAGAGATAGATGAGCAAACCTGTCTGTATTTGGGTTTGCTTTCTTTAACCTATCATGTGAAAAAAATAATAAAAGAGCTATAAAGGGGAAAACCGTATCCAGGACTTCTTCTGTGCTGCACCTCTGCACTGGAATGACATTCCTTTTTCAGTCAGACTCTCCCCCACATTGCAGGTCTTCAAGCGTTCACTCAAAACGCACCTGTTCAGGCTAGCCTACCCCTCCTCCACTTAACATCCACACTGCATCCTTCATCTATCCCTTCTCCTCCTTCCCAGTCCCCTCCGCTTACACCAGCAGTCCACTTCCTTCCCTCTCCTTATGTCTTCTGTAAGTTCTTCCCTCCCACATAGTGTGTTAGCTCGCACGAGCAGGGCCCTCCATCCTAGTGTTGTTCCTTCCTCCCCCACTCCCTCCTCACTTTGTACCCTCTTGTCCCCCTCTGCTACCCTTTTACCCAATCCCCACCTGGTGGCCCCCTCTCAACCTCCAAGCTTGATACCTCGCATTTTGCCTTTCGTTCTGTGCTTGCTTCACTTTATTGTTTTTCTGTGATATCTTTATAGTCATATTGTATTTAATATATACTATGCTGTCCATCCTTACCCTGTTTGTCTGTACTGTATTTTGTTGTATTTTGTACGGCGCTGCGGACACCTGTGGCGCCTTATAAATAAACGATAATAATAATAATTAATTAATCTTTGTGATCTTTCAGCTAAAGATTTGCTGCTTTGCTTAGATACACAAAATGCCATGACTGAATAGGATTGATTCTGTTGTATAAACATTAAATATAATATACAGTATGTGCTGTAATTTCTCTAATTTGTCTGGTTTGTCAGTTCTAAATAATATATTTTTCTGTAACACAGAAAAACTGAAACTGTTACTTTATGTACATAAATGGACTACTATATGAATACATTGTTATAAATATTGGGTGTCTTAATTTCCTATTGTAATACTGGTAAAGCTGAACATCGGTGACACAAAATGACATTTATAGGCCAGCATAATGCATTGGTTTGTACCTTTACCCTCTGGCCTATTTTTATAATGGAGGGAAGGGGGTTTTGTGTTTTCAAGTCCTGTGACACTGGAGGAGTGTTTTGTGCAGTTGAATGATTGCACAGATTTCTAAAAAATTCATTATCAGCATATAGTCATAAGCTTTCAGAGCATTATTAGTGTAATAAATTCACCTGTTTCATATCAGTAGATACTTGTGACTTAAAGGATCTGCACATTAATAACTGCATATTAGAAGAAAATTAGACAATGGGCGTGATCCTGATTTAGTAACAACACCCGACTTCCGCAAGTTCCATCAAACTGCTTGGAAGTGCTCATGCGCATGCCAAATGTTACACTATGTGATCTTCTAACGTACGAACTTAATACCATAAACTAGGAGATCTATCTGATGGGGTGCTACTTCAAATCCACATGTCTAATCCACACAGCCAGCACGATACGCTCTGCGGGGAGATGCAGTGTTCTGCCTGGCAGCTGAAAGCAGGAACTTCCTGTATGCAAATAAGAAAGGAGAGAGAGAGATAGAGAGAGAGAGAGAGAGAGAGAGAGAGAGAGAGCAAGAGAGAGAGCTGTGGAGGAAAGGAGAATATCACATATGAAGTAAAACTCATCAATGGGGAAATACTAGGAGGCTGGAGAGACATCTATAGGGAAATACTGGGGTGCTGGAGACATAAATGGCAAATATAGGGAGGTTGAAGAGACATCAATGGGAAATAATAGGGGGCTTGAGAGACATCAATGGAGAAATACTAGGAGGCTGGGGAGTCATGTATATGAAGTGGGTGGTAATATGCACTTTCGAATGGGTTTAGAAATCAGTGTCTTTAAAGGTTACAAACTCTAGAAATTGATCAGCACTAGGCTGATTTGTTCTGATTTTCTGTTTTCAACATAATCAAAACAATTTCAATAATTAAGCAATGAATTAGACTTTAATTGATTTAGTAGATTACGGCAGGTTAATTTTCAGGTACTTTTTATATACCACTGTAAATGATTACCCACGATTACCAAGAAATCCTATCTTCTAACATTGTAATGAGCCACACTTCTCAGTACATCATAAGAATAATCCAATCAGGGACAGTTCTAGGTCTCTTGGCACTAGGGAAAAGCTTAAGCCAATTAGCCACACTTCAACTGGCCACCCTTAGTGTTGCTTACTTGTACTGCTTCAAAGACAAAGGGGATTAATCAAGCTGCAAGTGAGATGATCCCTTATGGTGGCGCTTATATTTCTTGCTTAATGGCTAAGGTGTAAGGTCCCAAGTAAGGTCCCTATAAGGTCCCAAGTAAGTACTATTGCAAGGGATTAGCTGAGTGGTGGCTTGTGTTTTTTCCACAGGGCTAACCAAGCAGCTGGCCAAACCTGAATAGTGGTAGCATCGGGTTTCTAGTCTCTCCATACTAGGGTTTGAAGTAAGGGGGTATATGGGAGTATGCCATACCGTCACTTCTCCCACTGATTTCATTGTAAAGCTATAAATCTCTATTAACTTCTATTATTTCTATATTTTCATACCGCCTCTTCTAAATGTCCATACCGCCACTTCTAATTTTCCACTTCAACCACTGCTCCATACCACTAGGTAAAGGTTAGAAAAGGGTGTAATGTCACCTGTTCTAGAATTCTTTTTTATATGCCTTTTTATTGAAAGTTCACAAGTTCACAAAGAAAAGTAGAAGTATGAGACTTTGTTTTGGTGGGAAAATATTGCTAGTTCTTCTATATAGGTGGGTATCTCTCAAAATGGAGTGCGGCCTAACAGTATCTCCTGAGTATACCAAAAGGTGATTTAAAAGCAGTTTCTGTCATGTCTTAGTATGAGATGGCAGACTGTCTATGTAAGGAAGCCATGTGTTCATGAACTTTTCAGTTCTTTGTAAACAAGAACGCCACACGTTGTGTTACCATGCACAGATGGGGATGGGGGGGAATAGCTCTATCCACTGTGTCAAAATAGCCTTCTTCTATGCTGCCTCTACCATTAACAATCATTTCTGGTGTGAGTTGTTGGGTTAAGGCCGGTGTATATATATATATATATATATATTCCCAAAAACCCACTCAACAGTTATAGTAAAAGAGATATTACTAATATAATCTTGGGGCCAGAATTACTAAGGGGTGCTTTAAATTGCCTCTGCAAATCGCCTGACATCTCCTGTGTGGAGGGGCGACTTTGAGAATTAAATCTCAGCATTTACTAAAAGGCGATTTTGAAACTCTGGCGATGTGTTTACCGGCGATTTAAATCTCCGGAGATGACAGCGATTTTTTTCACTGTAATGTTAAGTATAGGGAATTTATTTTTTCACTCAAAATCGTTGGCTTGAACTTTGAAAACTTGGCTTGAACTTGCGAGACTTCACACACAGGACACTATTTAAATGCTATTTGTATTAATGTAATGTAATGTTATCGAAAATGCTTGTTTCACTGTAAATCGACAGGGTTTGCTTTAAAGCAAATTGAGAGTTGTCATAAGAAACTGTAAATAAAAATGTTGTGTATGGTAGATAAAAATATATATTATATCACTATTATATAGTTGCAGATTATTATTTATTAGCAAAACTTGAAAATATGGCAAAATGCACAGTTTTCTGTGATATCACACATACATAGACCATATTCCCTTTTTTCTGTAACTGCTGGACCCCTGTCTCGTCTGTTCTTATTCTCACAATATTAATGTGTTTCTTTCTCACCATTTTCTCTTTACCGTCTTTATATATTCACACTGCATGCTCCCTCCTTCTCTTACATATACAATATACTGGACACACAATATTGGCTGCTTCCAATTAGTATCAAATCTGTTTTTCCTCTTTTCTCAGTGTTTTTTCTTCAATGTTATTTCTCTTTTACACATCCCTCTTTTCTTACTCCCTCCTTCTCACTCTCTTGCTCGCTGTGTGGGTCTGTTGGAGCAAGACAGCTTGGGATCTGGAAAGATTTCTGTCTGGGTGCCTGTCTCTGGCGCCGTGAGGAACACAGCTTTGCTGGTGACATCGTACAAGGGCAGCATCGGAGACAAGAAGAGCAAGGAAAGTGACTGGGACACCAGTTGCTATGCGGATAAGCAGATCCCTATTGCCACAGAGATGATACATAAACACTGATAAACTGTTTGAATGGTTACATATAGAATTTTGTGGTGTGTGTTTGTATATGGGTACATTAAATAAACGATTGATATATATTAGTAGGTTTTTTTCTGTATTTTGCAAATGTGTTTTTTTAATGTTATGTGTGATCATTACAGCAGTGGTGTCTGTATTTATTGCAATATGTGTGAATGTGAATGCTCATGTGATGGAGTCCTAATGCTGATGCAAAGTGTAACACGTGAATGTATGGGTTTGTGTGATCTCTGGGTGTGTTTTGATTTTAAATTGGTTCATTTATCTGGGATACTGTATCTGTAACTCAATAGCTTCTCTAGCTGTGTTATTCATTGCATCTACGATGGAATCTTTGTATGAATATGCATATGCTCTGTTTATGCTAGTGTATGCATATCCATGTCTGTGTACGCACATATGCAGTCTTACATGTAACACACCTACTGTATCTGTGCCCGTCATGGTTATATTTCTCTGTCCTTGATGTTGCCCTTATTAAAGCTAAACTGCCCATTAAGTATCCACTATGCATATGCAACCCACAAAATGCCATAGCTTTTGTTTGATGTGTTTTCTTTATTCAAGTTAAGTGTGATTATTACAGCAGTGGTGTCTGTATGTATTGCAATATGTGTGAATGTGGATGCTCATGTGATGAGTCCTAATGCTGATGCAAGGTGTAACACGTGACTGTATGGGCTTGTGTGATCTCTGAGTGTGTTTAGATTTTAAATTGGTTCATTTATATGATATACTGTATCTGTAACTCAATAGCTGCTCTAGTTGTGTTATTCAATGCATCTACCTGACTATGGAATCTTTGTATGAATATCTCTGTTTATGCCAGTGTATGCATATCCATGTCTATGTAGGTATATGTATAGTCTTATACATACTGTAACACACCTACTGTAACTGTAACCCTTCATGGTTATATTTCTCTTTCCTTGCTGTTGCCCTTATTAAAGCTAAACTGCCTATTAAATATCCACTATGCATATACAGCACACAAAAAGCATAGCTTTTGTTTGAGTCTAAACAAGCAGCTGAAATACATTTACACCTACTTTTAAAAGTTTCCACTGACCCCTCTGAGATTTATCTCGGGAGACTTTAAGCCCAAACTCCATTTTGAAAGTCTCCCCTTAGTAAATCCAGAGATTTGTATGCTCCTCAAAAATTGGCAGAGAGATTTAAAGACCGGAGATTTAAGTCTCCACTCATCTCTGGAGAGTTTGTGGAGATTTTGCTTTAGTAAATCCGGAGACTTGAAAATCGCTGGTAAAGTACAGCAAACACCGGCGATTCTACTCAATTTGCCCTTAGTAAATGAGGCCCTTGCACTTTTTACCAAAAATCTTGAATTACAGGATAAGACAAGAGGCAATGAACCACTTCTGCATCAAGTGCACCACTTTTGTTACAGGCAGAGGTATCAGCTCTGCCAATTAGGAAGCACAGTTTTGGAGTAAGATACGCCCTATGCAAAACTTTGTCATTCATTTCATGGTAAGAGCTAGAGACCAATTGATTGCTCATTTTAGTCTGTGCCCTTAGAATAATAGAATAATCTGACAAATTTGGAAAAATGTTCATGAATTTTTATTCCCAACAAATTCCCCAAATCTGCAAATTTCCATATGCTAGATCTTTCAAACAAAGGAAAGACTGTGTCTGGAAACCTGTATGTTGTAACTGTCCAGGACTAAAACTCTTAAGCACCCACTAACATTCCTCGTGTTCCACAGACCGTTGTTTCTTTATTATACTGGACTCATATTTTTCCATAGCCTAAGGGAGTCATTACAACAATTACCCTAAAAACATTATATGCATTATTGCACAGGACAATAGGAACTCTATGGTCCACATTTACTTTTTTTAATTGTTTGTTTTGAGGATTTGCCTTTTTCACTTTCTAATATTAAGGGTCGTTCTAAACAGTGCACTGTTTTATTAGCAATTGTATTGTCTCTTTATTAGAGACTTTTTTATATAAAAGGTGTTGCATATCTATTTAACGTTTAATCCCCTAGAATTCGTTAAGTGAATCATTTGGCAAGCTATTAAGCAACATTGAAATACTATTATTATCTATATCTATATTTATATTTATTTTCATGTATTAATTGTACTATTAAATTTTTATTTTAGTAATTGATGTGCTTATAATTTACATTGTTTATGTAGCGCTGGCTGATATTTTTATTTTTTCTACCACATGTTATTGAGGCTTGGAGGCAGAGAGCCTCATCAGCTTTTAGCGCTTAGGTTTTTATTTAGAGGAAAGACATGTTCAGCAGAAGGTAGCCACTTCCTTTTCTTTTTCCCTGTATGTTGTAAGCATAAAATAAAAGAGTCCACTACTGTACATTGATGATTATGAGCTAGATAATTTACTTTTTGCTTAAATATTTAAATTAATGTCATTTGATCTGCTCATATTTAAAGGCTTATGTCAAATTTTTAAATAAAGTCAACAATTTGTAACCAGTACTTTAATACCTGTAAATATCTTTGATGTTTCCAAAATTCAACAGAATAGTTATTTGTATAGATGAGGTGTTAATTTGAACCAGTCAATCCCAGATATTATAATAAGAATAATAGCAATAACAATGTTTTGGCATTACTACAGTTACAATACTAAGACCATGGAGACTGTCCAGGTGAAACTCATCATTAAGAAAAAGGGAACATTAAAACGCCCTTGACAAATTTTTGTGAAACGCTAATTTGCATGCAACTTAACATCTTAACAAATAATGTGCCATTTTAGGATGTCATAATAGGATTGCACAATGCTTTAAGTCTAAAATGTTCAGTTGTAATGACAGTAACTGGAGAAACCTTAATGGACCTTTGCAATAAAACTTCAGAGTCACCTCAATGTATCAACGCGTAAGACACTGCAATCAAGCAAATTGCAAATTTAAACTTCACTAGACAGGACACCTTCACATATATTTCCAAAGACTGTTCACTTTGCCCCTGGCACTTAACATATTATTTACAAGTCCAAGCACAGTCTGAAAGCAGAGAATCTTCCAAAAATCCGCAGACATTGTATAGCATCATCAATCCCTAACAACTCATACCAAGTAGTATTGTTATGACAAGATAGGGAGGATCTTAAGTAAAAATGTTTGGTTGTAGTGGGTAATAATATACACCACAGCTTAGAAAAGATTACAACATTCCATCATTACTTTAATAAAGGAAAAGCAATTACCGGTAATTGCCAAATTGCAACCAAACTGTTGAAATAGGTTTCATGAAGATTACAAAAGAAAAAAAACAATACAAGAATTATCTGTGTTGTCTATTAACAGGATCTAAGAGCAGAAGTAAAAAAAAAAAGTTTCACACATATCAACTGATATAGCAGCGATTTTCAAACTATTTTTTTTAAAAAGTAGCAATATAGAATGGTTGCAGTCCCCGCTAAGAAAGTCTGATTTTCGAAATAGGGACATCCGAAAGTTTCTTTTTGGATGTCCCTATTTCGTATAACCCTTTAGTTTATAAAAAAAAATTTAGAATGGGTGAGTATGCCGATCGGCATACTCACCCATTCAGTTTCGGAAATGCCGCCACTACAGCAGGACCCGGACCACGGGACAGGTGAGTAACCTCTCCAGGGTTAGGGTCAGGCTGCTGGGAAGGGAAGGTTAGGGTCAAGCTGCAGGGGAAGGAGGGTTAGGGTCAGGCTGCAGGGGAAGGAGGTTTAGGGTCAGGCTGCAGGTTAGGGAGGGTTAGGGTCAGGCTGCAAGGGAGGGAGGGTTAGGGTCAGGCTGCAGGAGAGAGAGAGTTAGAGTTAGGGTAATGAATGGTAATGGAGGTGTTAGGGTTAGAATTAGGGGAAGGGTTGGGGTAGTTTTTTGCCTTTCCTTTCGGAGCACCAAAAGTTCGGTGCTCCGTGGATCAATTGCTATGCCTCATCGAGGCCTATGCAGTCGAAATCACAGACAGTTCGAAACTGGTTAGGAGAAAAAGGCCCTATCGAAATAGGGCCGTTCTTTCTTGGGGACCCACACCCCTATGAAATGAGGTTAAGTACCACTTTACATATCATGCACATATATTAGAATTTTTGTTTTATTAATTACTGCATTTGTACATTTTCTACATATGCAACACAGCCCCCAAAATATTTTACTCAGTATAGCCTCTGCTATCAGGTATTGCCCCTGGTTATAATCTACATAAGGTTGTCACTTATTACGACACGGTGTGCCGGAGCCAATGCTGCCACTGCGCACACCTCCAAAGGCCAGAGTTCACGTTCACACAGGCAAGGCAATAAGGATGATACACCTGTATCTTTATTAAATATCAATACTTAACAGCCCCTCAACATCCAGGATATATAAAAGGCACAAAAACATATGTCCCAAACACGTCACCAATTCTTTAGGGTCTCGAAATGTCTACTGGTTCAATGTCCTTGGTAACTGCAATCATCACTTCTTCAAGTGTGGGAAGAGGTGATGGAGAGGTCTTTGCTCCAGAGTTACAGCTTAATCCTGAAATGAGACACAGAATCTTACACCCAGGATATTCAGATGCAGCAGGAAGGCCTGATTAGAGAGATAAGACTCCTAACACCATTATCTACAGTTAGCTAGTTGACAGATGTCTAAGACAGCACACAGACTCACTACACTCTACTCCTCACCCCAATGCTTTAAGCTTCCAAAGTCTAACTAGGTGTAGGCCAGAACGTTTGATGTTGATAAAATATGCCATCTGCAATCTCAGATTGGATACAGTCACTCCCAGCATTAACGTCACATTTTTTGCTTTTTGTGCAAGAACTAGCTCTCTAATTAGCACTTCCTGCAGAGGGTGGAGGAAGGATTGCTGTAGCTGCAGTCCCCTTCATCTACAACCTGCAATGCTGAACACCATCTGATCTTTAGCTCTAACCCATCTGGCTTCAAGTTAAAAACAGTGTATAACAGTATCACAGGAATGTCAAACAATCTACATTCTTACACTGTAGGACACATAATAGCAGACACCTATATTGGCAAGGCTACAAGGATAACATGCTGCTAATTATCTTATCACACACAGGGTATTTTTCATTATTATTATTATTATTAACAACGCTAGTTTATATAGTGCCAATAAATTGTCTGCAGTGCTTTACAGAGAAAATTAGACATTCACATCAGTCCCTGCCTCTATTGGAGCAACATACTAAGGTCCCTAACACATTCATACATACTTACACCAGGGTTGCCGACTCTCCCGGAACGTCCGGGAGACTCCCGGAATCCGGGGAGACCTCCCGGACTCCCGGGAGAGCACCCTATTCTCCCGGAGTCTCTGCTCAGATTCTCAAAACATTACCAGGAAGTGAGGCGCTGTCCATCCAATCAGCAGTTAGTATCTCTGGACAGCGCCGCACATACTGGTAACGCTGTGAGAGTCAGAACAGAGACTCCCGGCTCTTACCTTCTCCCCGTCTCTGTTCAGACTCTCACAGCGTTACCAGCAAGTGCAGCGCTGTCCAGAGATACTCACTGCTGATTGGATGGACAGCGCCTCACTTCCTGGTAACGCTGTGAGAGTCTGAACAGAGACTCCCGGCTCTTACCTTCTCCCCGTCTCCCTTCAGACTCTCACAGCGTTACCAGCAAGTGCAGC
>WWET01002530.1:107620-132317 GCA_011038615.1 Limnodynastes dumerilii
TTTATAAATTGAGAGCCAACTTACCTAGGAGACACCCCTTAAAGTCTCCAAAATGGCTGCTGTGGATCAGCTCCCCCTGTCAGCAACTGATCCCAGACATGCCCACAAACAGAATAAAACCAGAATGGAAGTTGCTCAATCAATTTATTAGGTAAATGTTAAACAGTTGCGTGAAAGGCAGGGGGTTAATCTGCTTGCCACAGAAACAAAGGGAAAAATTGCCCCAGCACACTGCCATAAACCAGTAACAAACTATACTGTTCTATCTGTAAAATAAAACACAGAAATGTTCGATGCGCATATTTGTACAAATATGGGATAAGCCACCAGCCACCGTCAAGGCCTTTCTGTATATGGTGGTCCTAACTCTAACAATGAGAGTCCCAGTATTGGGTCCCATATATATGTTTATAAATTGAGAGCCAACTTACCTAGGAGACACCCCTTAAAGTCTCGATATGTAGATTGCGTATATACAGTCTTCTAGACCGCATATACACAATCTATGTATCAAAACGATACGCAGATTACTGCGCAGTAGCTATTGTTCAGTGAATTACGTCCGTCTATGGAAGACGGACGTAGTTCAGGATCTACCCCCGTATTCTGATTGCTAGCATCATAAAACACCCACATTCTGAAATCACACATGTACACTTGCAGCATCCAGAGACTCTGGTACCTAGAGTGTTCCCAATGGCGGGGCAGGATGCAAAGATTGATTCTGATATGTTGGTGGGGGGATTAAATTTTACAGTGAGGGCATGCTAAATGCCCCCTGCTCTATCCAGACTTCCACCCCCAAAAGTGTTAAGGGAGGGTTATGCTGTACAAATTCCTTGTTAGCAAGGGAAGAGTCTTCCATCCCCTACAATATAGAGTGTAGACAGCGGAGATCTGTCATTAGATCCCTGCTGTCGCTGTGCTCAAAGATTCTAGTCTGGATACAGTCCAAGATGCACTGCGTTTCAGTCTGGATCATGGGTGTCTGACATTTCCTACTGTATCATGTGATAATGGACTGGATCTAGAATTAAGAAATTCCTTATGTACATAAGTCTGCTGTGTATTGGTAATCCACATGCAGAATGCAGATGCCCAATGCCGCATCCTGTGTGAAATTCAGCCTCTGCATGGAGGGTGGGCCCACTCACCATGCATACGGTGATACGCATTGGTGGGTGGGCATAGGTATTTAAATCGTACAGCAAGGGCTTGGCTAAGTACTTATGTACAATTCGGTATTCTGCACATACACATCAGGCAGGGTCCTTGCCATGGAAATGCATTCCGCACAGGAGTGCAGGAGGAGTGTCATGCATTCCTGTGTGCAGGATTTTGAATGTCAAAAACCATACTTTATTCTCCACAAAAGAGGTTAATGAAGGAATTTAGCAATTTATTCTGTATTTCTTTTCCAGTTCTCTATAACACTGATATGTGCCGTGTGCCTTATGTGCTTTGTATATTTTGCTTGGGTGTGCCATGAAGGTGAATAGATGCAACTATTAAAATGAACAGAATCAGCATCTTCAGAGTAACAATGAATGCAGCAAATATTTATTCCTTATTAAAAAACAATGTTATACTATGACTGGTCATAGTGTAAACTAATATAGTTTTAGGATCTAACACCATTCTGAGCTAATTCAGCTTAATTATATTTTCTCTGCATTTATTTATAATTAGGAACATGAATAATTACTTTTTATCATGCAAGAAGAACAAAAAGTTAAGCAAAGAAAACACATAAATCTGTCACAATAATGCTAAATATTTCAGTAGGGACACATATATCACTTCTTTGGCTAAATCCCTTTGTGGCTAATTAATTTTATTCATACAGTACTTTTATTTTTACTTTTACATGCTGTGGTGACAAGTGGAATCAGGCGTGGATGACGATTTGCATTTGTATAATAATTTCATTTGCCAGATGAAATGTAAAATTAACGATTTAGATTGGAAATAAAATAAATATTATTGGAGAGAAATAATATAATGTGTTTTTAAAGGAAAAAACACCATTTATAAGAATATATTTTTACCTAAAAAACACAGAGACTTAATTTGTGCATTCAAGCTTTTATGTTGAAAACTATAAAAAATACACACACAAAATAAATGCTTGATTTCCATCCGATAAATCAGATGTCTGCAATACCAGCATACCAGAGGCTATGCTTTCAGTACCTTATACTTCTATAGACTAATAATTTGTTTACTATGAGCTATGGATGGCTGTGATCTTCTACATTTTTTACTTATATTTTTAACCACTGGAAAAAGTTACTGTACAAAGGAAATCAAAGTATCTGTGATACACAATATATATAACTTCAGTGGTGGGTGTATATTCTTAGTGCTTTACCAGTATTGGTGAGACAAAAACAGCCCTTGCACAGATGCCACTCTTTATATTTGATACCCACAATATATACAAGCTACAATAGCTTTAACAACACAAAAACAGCCAGGAATGAACAACTAATGTTGCTAGATTAACCATTCGGTGTAGTGCTTCATGTAGCCTTTAACTGAATACCCACAGACAAAGAAAATAAAACAACATTTTGAAATACAGAAACAGAAATAACACCGTTAACAATCACAAACTGACAACATTTAAAGTAGGTATGGCTGTCAGGGAAAATGCTCTAGAGCCTGATAACTAGGTTCTAATAAAACTGAGGTGGGAAACTTCCAACACAAGGTCACCTGTTTGAATCTAACTATACATATAGTTGGCAAAGGTCTAAGGGCCGTATCCAGACCTACGCTGGCTGGCATTAAGACACCAGCCAGCAGCGTAAGATCGGCTTAAAAGCCGATCTGCACATGCGCCAGGCAGATGTTGCCCAGCGTAGCTATGGAAACATCCGATCGTGGATCGGGCGTCCGTAGCAGCAGCGTAGTAACGCTGTAGGGGGCCCTCCGTTACTATGCTGCAGTTAGTGCAGGTAGGTGGGGGGAGGGATGGTAATGAGGCTGGGAGGGTAGCCTACAGCCGGCATAAGAGAGTGTTAATACGCTGGGGAAAGGGGGAGTGTCGGGAGAGTGAAGCGATGGTACGCTGAGCGTTAGCATGCTCAGTGTACCATTGTAGCTCTGGATCAGACCCTAAGTCCCAATACCTAGTGGCCCTAAATAAACTGATGCCCTCAGTCTTCACTCCTAGTGGGGCCAAAAAGAATGACAAGGTTATATAATATTGGATAAGAAGTATGATCAGGCTGTGCCTAGTGCCTAAATTGAATTTTAATGGTTAAATGTACATGGCACCGAATGCACTCTGGTGCCTTACAGCTGCCCATAACTTATAGTCTGGACAGGGTAAAGGGGGTGTTACTAACCTTGCATACTTTTAGACTAACACCCAAATAAATACCACCCTACTATCTGGAATGGTTAATGAATATAGCTGGTTGCAGTCCCCGCTTAGAATGTCTGATTTCTGAAATAGGGACAACCGAAACTAGCTGGGAGAAAACCGCCCTATCAAAATAGTGCCGTTCTTTCTGGAGACCCACACCTGAATATAGCCTTCCCTGTTGGGATCTGCACATATTATCATTGATTGTGATGAGTCTTTGCTTTGGGCTGGTTTGGGGGGGGAAGGAGTAATTTCTTGATCTTTAAGTTGTCTTGCTTACTTCAAGCGCTTCTTCTTTTATATTTAATCTCTAGCTTGAGCTTAACGAGCTAATAATGTAACTAATATATGCAGCAGTTTCATCTGTTTCAATATAACAAACCTTTTTCAAAAACGATTAAATTACTTTAGTAGGTAATGGCGAGTAAGTCTCTAGAGAACAAATGTACTAAAGAGCTGGACATTTTCCAAGACTACAGGGGATACTTACTGAAGAATGGCTGAGACAGGATCAGCAAACTTCAGATCACATAAATGTCATTTTTTTTTACTTTTTTTAATGATCATCAGAATCTAATGCATTAATAAGTATCGACTACAGATGTATTCTAATCTTAGTTATTATTCTGATTTTAGAACTGTGTCTTGAAGAGATAGAGCTTTGCATTATTCTATTAGTGACCATTTTGGGTCGGATCCAGAGTTAATAATGTTAAGGGACTTATGCAAGCCACTTACGTAAGTCCCCCCTAACTTTATAACCACGCATGTGCGTGCCAGATGTTACATAACGGATCTCTTTGCCGACGGAATTAAATTCTGTTTGCAAAGAGATCCGTATGGCAGGGCGTTTAGTCAGAGTGGGCAGCTTTAGGCACTTAAGTCAGGATCTGCGTGCAGACGGATGCGGATCTTTACAGAGAACGTAAGGTAGCCTTATGGCCACAGAAATTTTCCAAAATCTGAACGTGAGAGATGAGTTCATTTCCCTCTTCCATACGAAATTTCAGACCTCCATACATACGGAAGGCGGCGGCGGTCTGGATCCGGTGCTTTATGAGGAACAGAGTAACACACATCGCCGATGTCCGCTATAATTTTATCATACACATGTTAAATGTCATTGCTCTAAAGATTCATAAAGAAAGATATATGTTCATACATTAAGGAGTTAAATTTAATGTATTTGCTTGATCTTTTAATGCTCTACAGTGTACACTTTTTCCATTTTCTAGAATGGTTGTTACTTTAATAACCTGAAATGATAAGGACAAACTGATAACTGCAAAGGCCATAAAAGTGTTAGTCATAAAAATTTCTAGGTCAATTTTGTACCTAAAAAGAAAATAAAATAATTGAATTTCTATCTGCAACATAAAATTATATACTCTCAAGCAAACTATACTCGCTGTAAAGCACTGATAATGAATCAATTCTCCCAGTTAATAGAACAGTACAAAATGGAGTGTTAACAGCCCCCAAGAGTAAAATGAGAAAAATCCTTTTGCTAAGAAGGAAATATGGCTATATTCTAAATGTTGTCTAGGGTACACTAAAGAAATGTGCAATATGTTGAGCATAGTAAAGAAAAGGAGTATATATAATAAGTAATCAAAACGATGAGTCTGATATCAAAGAATTAGAAGTTTGTCTAAAATCCATATGAAATAGGGCAAAATAGTTCAAATAAAAAAAAATATGTACTTTACTTTGGTGATGCATGCACGGGGCAGTTGGGTCTCTTCTGCCTGATGACCTTCATTTTACCATCCTAATTTAATTTTGAAGGATATAAAATTCTTTCTTTTTACCTATTAGAAAAAATAGTCAGAGATCAACTCCTCCAGCAAAGAACTTTTACTGATGGTATAAATGATCAGTCAACTGTATGAGATGTTTCCTGGCGTTCTGAGCACATAATGGTTTATTTAGTTGATCTTGTTCTAATGCATAACAAGGCAAACTTAGATTTTAAAGACAATTATCAAAACTGCAAACTGTTTGAAAATGCTAGAATTACAGAATGCCTATTATGAAATCTTTCAGAGTATAAAAAAGAGTTTGAGCATAACTGACTAAACAAAACTCAGTTCTAGGAAACTATAATTATAACCAGCTCCCTCAGACTAACTACAATAGAGCAAATGATGTTCAAATATTCTGATTAGCTGTGGTTATACTATTAACGGTATTCAACGCCTGTATCAAATATTCAGGCTTACGCTGCCATAAGCCTGCCTTAAATGCGGCGTGCGGATCAGCGGTCCGTACGACCGCTGATCTGCTACAGTGTGGGAGCCCCCTCCCACACTGTACACTTTACATGCTTCCCCCCGCCCGCTTTAGTGGGCGGAAGGGAAGCACAGCCCATTTCCTTCCGTCCGATTGCTGCAACGCTAGGATTACTATAGTAATCCTAGCGTAACATCTGGAAGTCCAATATTATTAGAATTTTGCCAGATAATATTTTAAAAGAAAATAAGCTTCCATAAATGTAAACAGATGTGTAAAGAACTGAAATGTACACTAGTAATGTCTTCATGCAGCACATGTATAGCATAAAAGTAACTTATTTTATCACCCAATGACCTGTTTATCCAAATGCCTTAATTTATGTTTTGCTGATCATTGAAAATATCATTTCCATGTCTCTTAAGCTGGCCATACACTAGTGTGATTATCGACCTGGTCATGCAAATATTGGGTGAGTAGGCCAAAAATCACTATCATGTATAGGTTAGGATGGATTTTTAAAACACCCAATAACTGTACCAGAAACGCTCTGCTACGATTATTTGATATTTTTACAACCTAAAAAATATACTCACTGAACAGCTCCCTCTTCTGTAAGGGCCTCCCTCCCTAGGATTATCAGACCCCGCAGGAGAAGTTTATTGCACCGATATTTGGACCTTCTCCTGGCGGGAAATTGTCCCGGTTATAGGGCCACCTCCTGCTGGGATAGGTCGATCCGAGGTATGGCCAGCTTAAGTTTACTGTACAAATCTTAATACTTTCTGTAACTCAGTGAAATGTGCTCTTCATTACAGAGGGAGGAGAGGGAGACTATGCAATGCACTCTAAAAATGTTTTCTTCAATTATTAGCAAAGAAAGAGTAATTCCCATTTCCTTGCATATACTCAAACTAAAATGTAACCGTTTGAGGTTAAATAATTATATTACGTGACTGATGCTTATTCTATCTGTATTGATCAACATAACATAATTTTTATCCTTATTTTAGCAGCATGTTACTGAAAACTGTCATGCACTGATACAGTTCTGACATGATACTATGTGTGTGCTAGGTAGACAAATGCCTATACATAATTGCACAGAGCTAAATGCCCTGCATGCTTTATTATTTAGTGGTTACAAAGTAATCCTTATTGATTGGTTTTATATTAGCCATAGGGAATTCTATAATGTTCACTATGCTATTTCTTATAATGTATGGGATATTAATAAATAATGAAGTGATTACATCATTGTTTACATGTGTAAGTTATATAGTCATTGCCCCCAGAAGCTGCTCTCTGTAGACACCATGGGACAAACTGAATTGGATACAAAAAAGGGGCATATTTAAGGTAAAAACTGAGAACTGTATACACACTTAAGTAAGTGTAGAATCTACATACATATTTTTATGATCAGTTAAACTGCGCATACCCAGGACCCAAATATACGCACAGAAACCACGGCCGGCTGATTCACAAACACAGACGTCAGACTTAGGACTGATGCACACATCGGCAGGAAATGAGTCCCGCATGCGTGTCCAGAGAGGCAAGACTCTTAATGCAAATAAGCTGCACACGGGCTACTAATGTACAGTATGGGCATTACAATAGAGTTAGGACTGATTCACAAGTAGGAGTGCCTTGCGCAAACTAACATACGCACGGTTAAGGTAGCCCTCGACCACTCATAAGTTGAAGAACCGTATTGTTTGCTGTGAGGCCGTGCGACTTCTACTTAGTTCAGCCCACACCTGCTGCGTGTTTAGAATCAATGGATGTGTGTTTTTAAATTAAACAACTAAAGGCACGTTTATTTAATCCAATGCTGATTATCATTTTATGCAAGACTTTAACAATGTAAAGGTGTTATTATTTGGTTAGAGTTTGTGAAGGTTTTGTTTTTGGAAATGTTTATTTACTTTTAATTTTGTGACCAAACACCATTACATTTACTTATATTTAACTGTATTAGTTGTTTGTGTTTTTATTTTTTAAATGCTTTATAAAAATGTTTTATGAAAGTCTGTATACTGTAAGCAGTGGATCATTTTATTTGTAACTGCACGCAATAAGCGTTTGTGTACTGTAACTTGTCATGATTAATCTTATTTCAAGTTGTATTTTTAATGGTTACTTTGGTTTAGATATGTTAATGAGAGTACGAGCTGTTTTTATAAAAAAAAAACTTTACTTTTGCAAATCCTATTCAGTACGTTTTAGTTATGTATCTTTGAATCTTAAACAATTTTAAGCACCATTATGCACCACCGATTCACCTAATTATACGCAGGTTTCTTTCTTGTCTCTGAATCGGTATTGCAAATTTCTTGCGTGCGTATATATTTAGGTAAGTCCACAATTTTACTCTTACGTGTGAATCAGATCCTGACTGACACTGGAATCCCTTGCATGGCAATCAATGTCAGTATTATCATTGTTATATTATAGAGAGGATTACAACATATTTTATTTCCAGAGTTTATTGCAGCTTGTAATATCATTTGTAGTAAGTTATCCATAAAAAGCAAGCATGGGGCTTAAAGTTGTCTCTAGTTATGTGACTGAATGAAGCATTTAGCAGCTTTATTATGAACAGTAAATGACCTATCCAGTCATGCCACATAAGTCTTTCATAAGAGCTTGCTTCCAATTTTCAGATAACATTGAAACACTATAAGCCAGATCTGCTGGTGTATAAAATGCTAACCATGTTACTGCTGGAGAAATTATTCAGGTACTAAAACGACATAATTACTTTGAATTGGATGTTATTAACAAGCTCTGCTGCTCAGAAGTTTCCTAACTACTGTGCTTGATGACTCAGTATAAGTACTGATGATACCAGACACAGCTCTTTTTTGATACTTTAGGAGTATTAACCTTATTGTAATTCATGTTAATATGATAAAAGCTCAACAACCCGCTGACTTTGGCCCAGTTTAGTGCACCAACTACTAATGCTATTAAATGTACTTACAAAGGATTCACTGACACTGTTCATGCTCTATCTATTGTCAATGAGATGCAAATTTTTATACTTACATTTACATTTTGGGTCCAAAACTCTCTCACTCTGAGGCACTCCATCATTTTTTTAAAGGCACCCCTAAGCCAAAATAATTCCCAGGCAGTCCCATTTTTTAAGTAGTTGGGTCAAAATAACATAACGTATTTAGGTGAGGACAGAAATATTTATTAAGGTGTTTGCAAAAATAATACACACAAATCCAAGGAAAGAGAATATTTTTATATTTTTTCTCAATGATATTTCTTTCAAATGACAATTTACAGCACTCATTGACAGAAATAAGTACAAACAAAATAAAACAACAATATGCACAAACATGTGCTTGGTTATCAAAGAACTTAATTTAACCTAATTAACGGGATGTGTCTGCCTGTTGTGCACTACACAGCTTTTCAAACCTTGGACTCTGCCACTCTTATTTCCTGTTCCACATTGATTTTTGAACGGTACTGAATGGAATGAGGAAAGGTCTTTAGCACGCCCTATAGTTCTTTATGTGGCACCCTCCTTATAGTTATCTATACAGTCCCCTCACTAAGAGATATCTTTACAGCCTCCTCACATATATATCTAATTATGAAGGAAAAAATGTATTATTGTATGTATATGTAAAATACATATATCTATGGACCGGATCCAGAGAACTTCCCCTGTCATTGTCCTCTCTTGTTTTTTAAATAGTGTAACTTACGGAGCCATAAGGCAGCCATAAGTCACGCTTGTGGATCAACGGTCCGTCCAACTGCTGATCCACGTGTAAGTGGGTGTTACTAACCACACTGTATATTTGACATGCTTCCCCCAGCGGGGGAGCGGAAGCATAGCCCCTAACAACATAAAGTCTATCATATGGAACAAGCTCACTTAAAGAGAACCTTTCAATGAAACTATAAATCAAGGTGTCCCCACTCCCACAGAAAAACCAGCCAGTACTATGCTACATACTGTGACAGGACACAAAGAAAACTGTTAACTCTCTTGATCCTGGACACTATTATGCACAACACCAGAACAGTGAATAGAAGGATTAGAGAAATCTAAATGGACAGCAGAAGAATTTGGGAATAATAAAAGGAAACAGAAACTTTCCCATTGTCTATATGAATGGATTTTGGTGTTTTACTTGAATGATTTCTGGTTGTATAATTGAACTAGATCACTCTTTTGGCTTTAAGTTGGACAATTACATTCATGTTACGCTCTCTCAGGCTCCTGAGACCGGCGTCCAGACACTGCCTAGCAACCTGAATGCCGGAAGGCTGTGTCCCACACTGACACGCTGTGCTGAGACAGCATGTACTGCGGGAGTAAGATTGGCCATGCCCCCACTTCCTCCTGCTTGGTACTGGAATCCTGATTTTGCCTAGCAACCAGGACGCCAGATTGTATTGATTAATTCCCGCCCTGAACACTGGCTGCGATTGGCCAGCGGTCTCTGTAAATACCAGTTGGTCCCTGGGCTCAGTGCTGCTTATAGCTTCTGCTTCCCCAGTTCATTTCTTGCCAGTGTCTCTGTGCTCTTGCCAGTTTCCTGTGCTATTGATTCCTGAGTGCACTTATTGCTTGCTATACATTTTCTGTCTCCTGTTTACCCCTTCCTTGCCTCTGCGTGTTTTGGTTCTTCTGTGTTCCTTGTGTGCTTCTGTGAGTAGCCCTTGTCTAGTCCACTGTCCATTCTGGGTGTTGTCTTATTGTTCTTATTTGTACGGTAGATGTCTACTCACCTGCATGCATTGGAGTCCATCCGCCGGGGGCTGTGACCTGCCAGACTTCTGCAGCCCAGGCTATCCCCACTATTAGAGGCTCCAGTGAAAACCAGGCTTTGGTTAGACGCCGCGTCCTGGTTGGCGACCCTAACATCATCCCTAACATTTAGTTTTCGGCACTATCCTCTGAATTTCGCTTGTGACACTAGTAAGAGGAAACAGAAATTCACTTCATTGTCTATATACATGATTACTGAGTCTTCACTTGAATGATCTCTTATACACTCTATTTGAACTGAGAAGATTCTCTATGGTCTGGTATGGAAGGAGGAGGAGGGGGGGATGACACCATGAGTTACCGCACCGGGTGACGCCAACCCTATTGACGCCACTGGATCAACTCCATTATGTTCACATACCATGACAAGTAATTCCAGTAGGTCATGTTGTTGTTATCTTTACCAGCATACTCCTTTCTCTACTCCTTTTTCCTTTTTCTTCTATTTTATAATAGGTAATAATAGTCCAAAGGCTAGATTTACTTAACTTCTCAAAAGGTAAAAATTGCAATGTAGCCCATAGCAGCCAATCAGATTGTAGCTGACATTCTTAAGTATGATATAGGAAGTTAGAGCTAGAATCTGATTGGCTGCTATGGGAAACATCTCCAATTTTCTTTTTGAGATGTTTAGTAAATCTAGCCGCAAGTTTGCACAAACAAATAATTTTTATTAAACACAAGCTGAAGGTGGCCCTCCAAAAATTTGCTTAGCACCTTAAACACAATACTTATTATATAAGGATGTGGAATAACAGTTTCTGCTGTTAAAAGTATATGTGGTTACATCAAGGTTATAGTAATTGGCAACAAGTGCTTTTTTTAGGGAAGGCGAGCTGTGCAATCACACGGGGTGCACCCCTAAGTAACTGAAAGGGGGCATCCAGCAGTCACCCTTTCAACCCGAACCACGGTCACATAGACCACAGCTCTCACAGAACCTATACTGGAAATACAGGGCTTCTATGGGAGCCTAGTAGTACCAAACCTGTTTCACTGAATAACACTGCCTCCCTTATAGTTATTACTGTAGCAGCCCTGTATGCCCAGTACAGTCTATGTGAATGAAGCTGGTTGGCAGCATCATTCCAGCAGAGCCCTGCGGAGGAAGAGGTAAAAGACAGCAAGGGTAAGTAGATATTAAAATAGAAGGGGCACAAATGGAGGCTGGATACAATTGGGGCACACATGGATGCTGGGCACAGAAAGGGCACAGAAAGGGCACAAATGGAGGCTGGATACAATTGGGGCACAAATGGAGGCTGGGCACAGAAAGGGCACAAATGGAGGCTGGACACAGAAGTGGCACAAATAGAGGCTGGACCAGGGGCTGGCTGGCAAATTTTAGCCTGGGGGGCAAGCCCACAGCAGTGGGGCAAAATTTAATGGTTTGTCCTTAGGGTTGATAATATTTCAATGGTGATTCAGTGTATAGGAGGCAGCACCGCCATTGGGTGTTTTACGGCTGCATTCCTAGTGGTCTAGTGAGTCCATGCATAGATTGAACAGATATCTGATGCAGCCATGTCTTTCATGGAAAACGATTTGGTCCTACAGGCAGTCTCAGACCTGGGCATGGGGGGCACCAGGGGAATATTGTGATAGGGACCATCATATAGTCAAAGGGTCAGAGGAAATCTTGTCCGGATGTCGATTACTGATACGAAAGACAGCAAGGCCTTTGAAAGAAGTTGATTATTGATATGCTATCAAAAAGGTGAGTATAATATCAGCAGAGAGGCTGGCTATTACCTGGAAAAGAAAAAGAAACACCCTTCAAGCGCTATTTTTTCATTTTATTCTCTTTCCTGCACATCCCCGAGAGGGGAAGAAAACTACTATATCATCGATGTGAAAACCCCCCTCCCACCTTTCCCTATTTATCATATCAGGGTCTGAAACTAACTGACACTTCCCACTGAGGGACATCTTAGCGCTTGAAGGGTGTTTCTTTTTCTTTTCCAGTTTTTCTCTATTTGGGGGTATTGAGACACCCCTTACAAGAACACCTTCAGCAGCATATTGCGCAGATTACCTTCTATAATTTGTTTTTACATGGCTATTACCTGACTGTGTCACACTAGAGTGGCAGCTCTTTTCTATGATACCCACTTGAGAGAAAGGGAAAAGGAGAAAGAAAATATAAAGGAGAAAAGAAATGAAAGAACTGTTTCATACAGCTAATAATATGGAAAAGTTTGAGGCATTTGAAGTGTATAATCAGGATATTTTAATACTCCCACAAAATCTTAAGGACCTTTTATTTTCTAAACAGCATTGTATGGACTTTGCGCTATAGTTCCCCTCACCTTTGTGCAATCCAAGTTATCTGATGCAGCCACGTCTTTTATGGAAAACAGTTTGGTCTTACAGGCAGTGTCAGACTGGGGCATGGGGGGCGCTGGGGGAATATTGTGATTGGGACCATCAGATAGTCAAAGCGTCAGAGGATAATTGCAACACTGTACCCTGTAAATATACTATGGCATCATCTGCACCCACAGACTGCTTCACCAGCACAGTGTGACAAGCGTGTATTATACAATTATATCACAGTTATAGTGATCGAGTGAGTTCCCACTAATATACGTACAACACAGACAACATACTAGTGACCACCATACAAAGATTTTGAATGTAATAGAAACTATATCTTAATTACTTCCGTACAAAACACATTTTCTTGCCCCTCTATGCCTCCATTAATCCTGCCATCCTGTTTGCCCTTTACAATTCTCCAGCCATCCATTTCTGTCACTTGTTTATACCCAGCTATCCATTTCTACCCCTTGTATGTGCACAGGATTCATTTTTGTCCTTTGAATATATGCCAAGCTACCCACTACTGTTCTCTTGTACATGAGTCCAGCCTCCACTTCTGCATCCTTCCCCTGTTATGTGCCCAGACAATCATTTTTGTCCAAAGCTAGAAGAAATATTGATGGCAAGGTTTGCATAAATTAAACACCACAATATAATTCAAAAAGTACCAAATTTAATAAAATACATAAATTATAAAATTATAATTAAAATTAAGACGCACAACAAGTACATATAACAACAGAGATACTGCACACCCTGATATTAAACTGGTATACCCTGCAGGGATAATATGGTATTTGAACACCAAAAATACTAGAAAAAAAGGGGGGAACTTAAATCGAATAAAAAATGCTGAATCTGAGGAGTTATTTGACTTTGACAGTACAAGGAACTTATGCTGCAATGCAATGAAACTCAATCACCTCCAGGTAAGTGAGTGGATAGGTGGCTGTCCAATTTAAAATGATCGATTCACCCGATCAGAGCTGTAATTAATCAGTATCTTGGCACCTAGAACTTATACGTGCTAGCCCTGTGTCAACATATATGGCCAACGTTTGACTTTTGAGGAGTATCACTTTTCACAATTCCCCTGAATGTTCGCTAAATCAACAGCGGAGATGGTGAAGGAAGGGAAGGGTAATTGTTAGCTGGTCGCATAGAACCAGCACTCACGTTCCTCTGACCCATCAGGATCACGTTGAGCTCAGAGTAGGCAGCGTGCTCTTTGTTGAAACTTAGCGGCTCCGTTTGAAGTGGGTCAGCTGTTTAGCCACACTTAATAGCCGCAGCCACGGCTGTGGATGAACTGCTCAAAAGTCCGCCGGCTGTAATGATACTAGTCCGGACGGCGCAGTTGAGTGAAAAGTTCCTTAGCTCTTTCGGTCCCAACTCAGCAGAGACGATTAGGAATGAATCGCAGCAATAGCTCTTAGTAAGCCTGATCACTTGTTGGCGTCCGACCTAGACGCGTTTCACCGTGATAGCACACGGTTTCTTCAGTAGGATGAGTAGTCACTGGGCTCTCTCATATTTAAATCCTAATTGACAATTAACAAGTCTCAACACCTGTGTTAGAGGTGAAACTCCAAATTCTCTAGTATAGACCCATTAACTACAAGATGGTACATTGTCATAAAAAATTCTAAACAAATCTAAAAGGTTATTTACTAAACGTATGCATAATGGTGTTGTGGTTACTCAAGCATTAAATGGACAATGAAGACAGAGACAGAAAACACCAACAAAAAACAAAAAACAGACGAACAAAAAAGTTCATACAAACAATGTTAAACCAGGAAATGTCTTGAAGGACTGATGTTCCAACGAACACAAATTAAAAGGGGGGGTAATCTACATGCAACGTCCATCATTCGATGTTACTATAAATCCCATAAAAGGAATATCTACATAACAGGTGGACGTAATATTCAACACACCTACTCCCCTTACATAAATAATGGACATAATATTAGACACATATACCTCCCTTACTAATGCACACATGAACCTCAACCTTATT
Source organism: Limnodynastes dumerilii (assembly GCA_011038615.1). Lineage (NCBI taxonomy): Eukaryota > Metazoa > Chordata > Amphibia > Anura > Limnodynastidae > Limnodynastes > Limnodynastes dumerilii. Next base: position 122,375 of record WWET01002530.1, read on the forward strand.
CTACCATAAGACAAAGGCTAAAATACTGATACTGATACTTCCCCTTGTATGTGTCCAGATAACCTTTTCTGCCCCTTATATATGGGCCCAGTCCCCATATCTGCCCCTTGTTATGTGTCCATCCCCCATTTCTGCCCCTTAGTTATGGGTCCAGCTTTCATTTCTGCCCCTTGAATAATTTGTTTTTATAACTGCCCTTTGTATATGTGTCCAGCCTTTATTACTGCCCCTTTTTTATGTGTCCAGATTTTATTACTGCCTCTTTATATGTGTCCAGCCTTTATTACTGCCCCTTTATATGTGTCCAGCCTTTATTATTGCCCCTTTATATGTGTCCAGCCTTTATTATTGCCCCTTTATATATGTCCAGCCTTTAATATGTGTCAATTTAATAATTACCCCGTTTATTCCCCGGCTTTTCCCCTTTACTTACATTTGCCGTCTTTCACTTCCTTCTTCCTCCGATGTCCACTCTGCAGGGATCACGCCCCTCTGTGCCTTTTACTCTATCAGCACTGATAATACAGGGCTCCAACAAAACTAAACCTGTTTATGTGAAAGACGTTGCTGTAGAAGTAAAGTCACATCATTTACATCTACATGGTCCTACAGGGCTCCCGTAGGAGCTCTATGTATTCTGTACTGATAGAATGTTTGAGCAAACTTCAGTATTTCTGGCCACATAGTCCGAGGCTGTGCTGTATATAGACTATGTGGCCTCACTAGACAACCAGGAACCGGCCCCAAAAAAATTCTAGAAAATGGCCCTGTTGGCAATTGCCATTTTTCTGCTGTTACTGGTGTTTCAGTATGGTTGGGATGACTGACTGACAGCAGATGACAGAGACACAAAACACAATTCAAGCACTACAAACCTAAAGACATCTGCCAGTCATAACTGTCCTGTAACATTTATTTATATTAGATTCTCTCTCCGACCTTTAGAAAGTGTAAAGGTTTCGTATGCATTATTTTATATATGTTATTTATAAAAAATAAAATGTTTCTTTCTGTGCTTATAAATGTCATTTAGATTACTATATAACTGCACATTTATATAAACTGGCTACTGATGCTTAAATCATTCCACACATTTAAGTGTAGTATTCCTAATTTTAGAAATGCAGTTTACAGCAGTTTTGTTGAAAATGTTAAATAACAGCCTAGTGTTTAATGTTATCTATTTTTTCTACAGCAGTTGCAGAATGTCGTATTTTACTAAACCAGCTTGGTAAACAATACATTGGACAGCTCTATTCTTCATGCAGAACAAGGACAACAGTTCCTTTATCACAAAGAACATTCATGCTGATCATCTTATAGCATTCCAGTGCTATTCATTACTACAAAACTTTATGCAGCCACCACTAATTATTGTCATTTAGATTTGGATAGGCAATTAGGGCCGTATTCACAGATCCGTTTTCAAGTGGAGTTGCGTATGTATTTTTATGATCAGAGCAACTTCGCATGTGTAGTAACTTTAGTTACGCTATTTACATTGATTTTACGCACGGAAGTCCATCAGGCACTTACTTGTGAATCGCACTTGGGGACATATGTGCGGAGGGGCGTGGTTGAAATCCGTACGCTCAAAGTTACGTAAGACAGGACTGGAGGATGCATTTAAATGGGCATTTGAGGGCGCGATTAGATATATACGCACGTTCGTACCTTAACATACACCCATAACTACATACGTAGACGTAAGGATGCCCTATGGCACTCGTAAGTCAACGGCAACCTGTCAGTGTGAGGGGAGTGTCATGGGTGTTGACTTGCTACGTGTGTGCGTGTAATTGCGTACTTTTATAAAACGGGTCTGTGAATACGGCCCTTAGAGTGTGAGAGGGCTAAGAGATGACAAAGCTTGTAGAATCAAAAGTGCCACATGTCATTCCACACAGAAAAGTATGAAAACATGTACAGAGCTTAATAAAAGAAACAAAAATAAGCACTTTTATTGATATAAATTCTCCACGAAGATTGTCTTTTGCTCTACTTTTGTAAATAACAATATCCAATGGTCTTCTAGTTTGGCAAAATAAAAAAAATAAAAAACATGCTTATGCGTTGATAAATGCATTCCGCGCTTTAGATGTTTGTATGAACTAGTAGTTCTTAAGTTAGTAAAATCTGTGTGTTAGAATGAACATGAAGGGAAGAGATACCAAACAACACCATTGACTGGCTCACTAACCAGGAGCATTCTGGCAGATTTCCAGACTGTTGTGGTATTGCTAGCAGGAGAAAGATAGTTTTATGGAGTTTAAGCCTGTGTGACAGGTGATCCCGTGTGTCCACAGAAAGTAAGACAGATTAAAATGAAGAAAAATAAATGTAGCTGGTTCAACTTAATGGCAATCAAAATTAAATCTTATTAACTGATTGTATTAGAGCACTCAAAATCTGGGATCAGAGACTGCCTGGTCTCATCAATATGACAAAATACAAGAACATTTTCCAAGTCGCGTTAAATAGCAATTTAAATATAAACACAAAAGAGGTGGAATTAAAAACAAAATTTGATTAATCAAAGCTGAAAATATCAATAAAATTCAATCTCATGCCGACTAGCAATATAGTATAAATGGCTTCCACTTAGATGGCTCTGTTCAAGTTGATGCTCAATGTCATTAAGCACCACTATGTCAACATGTTCAATTCTATTGAATTTAAGCTTCCAGATGAATTAGATATTCACGTAATAAACCCAGAAATCATGGGTTAATTTGAACAGTTATGGTGGTGCCAATGTTTTTCGGGAAATGTACTGTAGGCTAAGTGCACCTATGGATGATATGAAGTGCACCAAGCGCCACAAACAAATTGTCAGAATAATACAGTGTATGTACAGTGAAAATGGCATAGATTGCAGCTGTATGTTTTAGAAGATGATAGTAGTATACATTAAACACCATGGAGGTCTTAAAGGTAATTCAAGGAGCATGCCCCGGGCGGTCAGCAAGAGTGAACTATATCCACACATTCACGGAGGACTAAGTGCTCTGGTTGTATAGGATGTTCAAAATACAGAACCAAACATCCTCTATTTAGTTTGTAGGTAGTAGTACACGCCCACTGGTGTTTTTCCTTTTGGAGGTATATTGCTTTGATTCTAAATTAAAATCCTTAGCTCCGTGGTCAGTGGCACAAATCGGAGAATAAATCAATATTGGCACGTTCTCTCTTCTAATGTGTCTGCCAATAGTTGGACCAGCATAGACAGCTGAAGAAAATCAGCCTGTGGAAAACTCCCGAGCTCCCCTTTTTCTTCTTAAAACTTGTTACATGTAGTTGGGAAGCATATAGACTTAGTATACATCAAACACCATGGAGGTCTTAAAGGTAATTCAAGGAGCATTCCCCGGGCGGTCAGCAAGAGTGAACTATATTGTGTTTTTCCTTTTGAAGGTATATTGCTTTGATTCTAAATTAAAATTCTTAGCTCCGTGGTCAGTGGCACAAATCGGAGAATAAATCAATATTGGCACGTTCTCTCTTCCACTGTGTCTGCCAATAGTTGGACCAGCATAGACAGCTGAAGAAAATCAGCCTGTGGAAAACTCCCGAGCTCCCCTTTTTCTTCTTAAAACTTGTTACATGTAGTTGGGAAGCATATAGACTCTAGTCAATCGCAGGCATGTTGTTAAATAGAAATTATATTGACCAATCCCAGGCATGGTGCGGGGTGGAAATAAAAAGACAAGAGATACCGCTAATAGTGCGGTTATTATTTTTTTATGTGCTAGTAAATAAAAAGAAAGGTTGGATCACTCACAAATAAAGTTGAAGGCAGAAATACTGTCTCCATTAGCGCATATTACAAGTAGTCCTTACTAACACGTTTCGATCCGCTCTGGATCTTTTTTAAGGATAGAAATAATACCCGCACCATTAGCGGTATCTCTTTTTTTTCCACACTTTCCCATGCCCCGGAACGGAGAAATTTAAAAAGTGGAAGTGCCGGTAAAGACAAGTAAACAAACAAATATTTGGCAGTAACTACATAGAAATTTGTTCTTCCTGCTTCTCCCAGATACACTCAGAACTTCCTTAATCTAAGAAACATTTATGCCAAGCAATAGACAGTGAGTATATGCACTAACTTTCCTAAGATTGACTTGGTTCCCATAGTAACCATTGCATGCCATTAAATCTTTGCCACAGAAACCAAGACTCTTTCATTGCCACTTATCTTACACTTTGGACAGCATTATACTGTGGATGTGGGATGGATAATATTGCCTATCCCTGTAATGATTTTCTTTTGAACGATGGCACTTTATTCTTGAACTTGCGAATGGTACTACTGATGTGTGAAGGATTACAATACAATCGGCATTGTTGCATATGTGTGGATGAGGATATGCTCTAAATTGATGCAGGAAACATATGTCTGATTTTTCTTTATATGCCAGTAACAATTCTGGATTGAGATACTTAGCATACTTTTGATTGCCATCATATCATTGATGTGGGAAGAATCATAATATAACATTTTGCATTCCTACGTATGTGTTGATGTGGACACGCTTTATATGCAAGAAAATTATTTGCTTGACTCTTTAATTATTACATGTGTGTTGATTTATCTTTTTTGCGCTGTTACCTACAGTAATCCATTTCTGTTTTTTTATATATAATATTGTCACACTGTATAGACGTGATATATTACAGGGGTTGACAGCTGCATTCAGTCAGTTCCTTGCACATTTGCCTACATCTTTTGCCTACTGTTCATCCATAATATGAGTAGGGCTTTGATTTATTATGCAGTGTCTGTGTTCCAGAAAACGGCTACGTAATGCCCGTGGGGTCCTTCTAACATATTGGAAGCCACAACCACGACGTTAGATAAATTACATATTGAGTTGAGCAACTTATATATTGTTTTACTGAATAGGAGGCGCCAGTGCTGGAAGAGGTAAAGTTGGAGATCTTATGAGACATAAAACAAAAAATTAGGCAACGTGTTTTCCCACATTTATAATTACCTATCAAATGTGGCAAAAAAGTGGATACATGAGACTGTAATGTACAATTCTTGGATCTTTTTTTAAAAAAAAGGAGCAATAAAGCTTTTCAGGTTTTCTCTTCATCATTTAAAAATAACTCTAGGCTTAGACAGCAAAGTGCTTTTTAGAATGGGATCTGAAACAAGTGTGGGATAATTTGTTTAAATAATATTATTTATTTTATGACAGATTAAATGTTAATCTACTAAAGCCTGCATAAGTATGTATATATGATAAAAAAAGCTGACAGGTCAAACTAGAAAGTATTATAACATGACAGTACCAACAATAGCTTACTGATTCAGGTTCCTTTCCGTGAGAATATGTATGAACCATTTGATTTCTTTTTGACAAGATGGGTCGTCCTTAATATAGGACAATGGATATGTCTGAGTCAAGAATAACCCCCCTATATAGAAAATTTCTTATCAGTTTGATGGATTAATGGTGCCAAAGATATTCCAATTAGGTTAATATATAGATCAGGATTGACCTTTTACCATAGTCGTTACCTTCACCTAGTTAGGATCCAGTCATGACCTTTAGAGGTTTTCCAGGGTTATTACTTCCTCCATTATTTACTTACAGTACCTGGTACTCCCAGGAGGACTCCCAACCTAGTACTGATCAGCCCCAACTCTGTATCACTTCCGAGATCAGAAGGTATTAGGCTTATTCAGGGTGGTATGACTGAAGGTGACGGGGGTTTGACATTTATTCCTCGTGGTCCTATTTGACCATAGTGGTGAAGGCATTCAAAGTTTCCACTTAATCACAACCTAAAAATATAAAAACCATTGGTCATGGACATGATTCCAAAAACCATTTAATCTCAGTCTATATTAAGGCCATGTGATTCTAACATATTTCAATTTAAAATGGATTTCATCACTACTTTTTCTAGCTGTGCTTTATGATCCCTCCTTCTCCAATTGCTCTTCACATGTATCCCACAAAAATCAGTGATAATTAGTGAGATTTGAAATGGGCAGACAGGGTGTGGGTCAGGGCACCCCCATCTTAGGGGTCTAGATGTCCTGCCCATGTACTATCTGCTACACTTACATTGTAACAAATACACAAATTTTGGTGTCACAAGTTAAAAACTGTTCAGTCTTAAAACTTTTGTCATTGCTGGTCGAGGAATATTTCTTTGTCTTATTCTGGGACACATCTTGCATAAAGCACAATTACCACATCGGTTGAATCTTTCACTTTTTATGGCAGAGTTCTGGGCTAGTGGGCAACTTACTGATTTTTTTAATTGGAGTCTCTCCGATATGTGAATTTCGGTTTATCCCCAATGTATTTAGTGAAATCTGGAGCTCTATTGAGAAGTTCCTAGTGTTTTACTATGATCTTCTCTACTAATTTGTGTTGTGAATAGAAATGTGTTGAATGGAATATTTTCTTGTTGACATCTCTGCAAGAATAGGACATTTTTATTTGGTCTACCTCCTCTATTGTCTTATCTAAGATATTTTCACTTTTTTTTTATTGTTTTTTTTTCTGCATGACTTTTACTGAGTTGTTTGAAACTGACCTTTAGGTATACTAAAGGTTTCAAAGCCCCAGCTTCTCCCTGTTCATGGGCGTGGCCATGATGGTATCTGTCAGCTGTTTACTGAATCTCCAATCAGTTTTCACCAATATTGTCATGTGCTCTTCACGCATTTCAGGACTGTCCCTTTCTCAAAAGTCACTTTTGAGAAAGGGCCAGTCCCGAAATGCGTTAACAATCCTCCACCAGGGCACATCCAGGAGAACTCTTGTTCCTTCGTTGCTTTTCATCAGCAGATCGGACGTCCACTACAACTGCCACCCTTGGTTTTTGAGCACACTGCACTTTGGTAGGAGACTTGTTTTACCTCGGTTATGCACCTTATGGACTGTTTATTTTAGCCGTGTATGAGGGCTAATGTGTATTTAAACCATTGTGATTTATGTGTATTAGTAAAATTCTTTCATTTTTACCATATATGTCTGGCACCTGTGTTTTAGCTATTGTGGTTTTCTAATCCTTAGATTTTTTTTCTCTTTTCATGTTTACAACTGAAAATTCTTAATGATGGGAGGAAATATCTGAGGATATCAGTGGTTCCAGACTTTATTATAAAGACATCATTATTTCTTCAAAGTGACTGATAAGACATCTCTCATAATTGATTTACCTGTATGCCGCAAAATTAGGCTTATTTATCATATATTTATAATATTTGTAATATTCATTATTTTATTAGTTTTTTTCCCTGTGCTGTCTTATACACCCATCATTGTTTTTTGCCTTGTTGTTGTAGAGGTTGTGTAGACCCTCTAGGGTGTTTTAGATGCTTGCGGGAGTGTTATTAGCGGTTTTAAAAGACCCCATCCCATTATTATTTTCAGCACAATAAGTAAGTAAAAAAGATAAAGAACAGCGCTATATTGAATTATAGAAAATATTATGGAGGTTCTGATGACACAAAACAAATGGCAACCTTGTATCTAAAAAGATTCAATTTAATTAGACATATTAGTAATAAATTATAAACATTAAAATAAACATTCCATCTGCAACGGTGTATAGGTATTCTTAAATGTTGTCAGGATAGGTAGAAAGCCTGTAAATAATGGGAACTGATGATTCAATTGAGGTGAGCTTTAGAATTAGAAAGTCCTATATATATATAGGTATAGTATTAGATATACTTTCCTTCCAATGATCTGGAACCCATGATCGTGGGTGTGCAGCAGAAAAAAAGACAGTAGATATAAATATTCCTCCACAAATGTCCACCTGGTTGTTGCAATATTACCCAGTCCTGGGCGATGTAATATAAAGCTGTGTCCTCGGTGGTTAGGAAGAACCAATGCCGCACCGGGAGGCCACCCCTTGTATAATGCGGCAGCCGACAATCGCTGCAGTCCCGTTAAACAGGAGTTCTCCGAATCAAAGCACACAATTCTCCACCTCCAGTAAAGCTCCCAATAGGCTGTATAGTTGATCCTTTAAATCTCCACACGTGCAGTTAGAGACTTGGCTTACGCGTTTCGTCCGGCCAGCGGACTTTTTCAAAGCACAATAAGTGTTGTTGCAGTATGTAACTGATTCCAGTGATTCTTAGTGGACTCCTTATGTTTCATAGTGTTCCTGTGCAACTCGGCTGCTCTCAGCACACCAGCAGTGCCACCTCCAGGTTCCTATATTCCTTTGCTGTTCTCAGCCCACCAGCAGTACCTTCACAGTGTTCCTGTGCTATCAAGCTATATTAATCAACTCCTGTGGTGACTGTGCTACCAAGTTGTGTTGCCAAGTTGTGCTATCCAGCTGTTCAAGTACATCACAGATGTGCTGACCACTGTGCTACCATATTGTGATGTCCAGCTATTGAAGTACATTACTGTCATGCTGACCACTGTGTTACCAAGTTGTGCTACCAAGTTATGCTATTCAGTAATTCAAGCTCATTTTCTTCTGTGCTGTATACTGTATTTTCAGCATTTACAGGCAAGTGTGTTCAATAAACCCAGTTCAATTAATTTCTTTTTCCATGGACTTTCTCTGAGGTTAAGTACACTTTAAAGCTAATGAGCAAAAGATACATCATAAACCCAAGATTCCTCTTTAAAACTTCCAAACCCAAGACAGAGTCCCAAAACCCATAGTCTGTGACACTCTCTGATGTGATAATTTGATCTTTTGACATGCCTTAAAAATATTGGGCACAAGCACCCAATGTTTTAAGTTGAGCCAATCAGCTCATTGAACGACTTCTTCTTCTGCTAGGATTATCGATCCCAGCAGGAGAGGTATATGAAACCGATGATGGGACCTTTTCCCAGTGGAAAATGTTCCCGTTTTCAGACCACCTCCTGCTGGAATAGATAGTAGTCTCAATGTATGACCAGCATTTGATATATATTATTTTCTACATAGATGTAAAGGTCTAATAAATTTACTTGTCGACTTATATTGAATGTAAGTAATATATTTAAGTTAGAATTTAATAAAGTGCAAAAGGGCTTGTAAGTCTCAACTGACCCCCTACCCCATATAAAAAAAATACATCATCAATATTTCCATGCTATAGCACCAGATAAGCTCCAGCCTGGGAATGAGTAAATGTGGTACCCATGGTGGTCCCTCGTTGTTGAAGGAAGAAAGTGCCATTGAAACTAAAATAGTTGGTTAAAATGAAATGGATACCTTCTAATACAAACTCTCTAAAATGATTTGAAAAATCTAATTTTTCTAAAAATTGTGAGACCATTCTAATTCCTGCCTCATGGGCAATAGTGGCATAAAGGAAGGCACTTCCTTCCTGACATGTAACACTTTCTAATCTATTTAAAATATCTGTGGTATTCTTTAAAAATGAATACATTTTCTTCATAAATGGTTGTAGATGATGGTCTATTACCAGAGATATCTTTGAAGTCAATTAACTAGTTTCTGCCAATATTGGATGACCTTTTTGTGCACTTTTAGAAGGATATAAATGACTGGACTCTTGAGATATAGATAAAGGACTGGATTCACACTACCGGTTTTTACTACTGCGCGTGCGTAGTAAATTTTTTACGTAATCTATGTATCTTTTAGTTATGTAGATTGCGTATATGCGGTTTTAAGGCCGCATATACGCAATCTACGTAATGAAAAGATAGGTAGATTACGTAAAAAACGGTAAACTACGGACGTATATGCTATATGTCCGGTAGTGTGAATCCGTTCCAAAGTCTTTTTCTTCATGCTAATGATTCAGCAGCGCAGATCTTTTCCTTTTTCTCTATCAAACTCAATACTGATCTAATGGTAAAAATACATGACACCCTTTGCACCCCTTGACAGTGCCACCTTTACATTTGTGGTATTTGTAGAATGCAAAGGATGTCATGGGTCCTTACTATTAGATCAGTAAAGAGATTGATAAAGAAAAGATCTT
>WWET01002530.1:143580-155540 GCA_011038615.1 Limnodynastes dumerilii
GTAGGTGCCAATACTAGTGTGTTTGTAGGGTATTTAAGTATTAGTTATAGCATGCTAAATGCCCTACACCCTATCCAGACTTCTGATTCATCCCCATTTTAAGTGAGGATGCAGCATAAAGCTTAAGTTGGGGTCTGCTCATGGAAGGTCACCCACATGGTGGGATAGATCCAGCATTAGAACCCTTCAGCTAGATATAAAGTCTGGATCATTACATTAATTAATTTATATATTATTTATCTGACAAGACTTGTTTGAAACAGAATTCTGCAAGTGTGAGAGCGAGAGATAGAGAAACAGACATAACATTTCAACATGTAACAATCAATGACAATGGTGATTTACACATTAGCAAATGCTTACAAATCCTTAATAAATCCTATGGGCTGGACCTTTATTTTAGCCCAATTGCAACTTTGTCAACTTATTGACAGCTTGTGGGGACTTTTCTGGCAGCTATTATCAGGAAGAGATTCAGATGGACCCAATTCTAGATGTGCCAGACCAATAGCTGCCATTTTCGGTATGCAGGCTCATTGCTAAACTTCAAAGGTGTCATTGCAGCAGCCCCCCCTGTATGGTTCCGTATGGGGCAGATAACAGGACATTTCCCTTGCAGGAAATCATCCAGTTTATCGGGTCACCCCTGCTGGGATCGATAATCGTCCCTGTGTATGGCCAGTTTAAGAGCAAGAAAGAACTGAAAACAATTTGCAGTATAGAAGAAATAGTCCTATATTTCATCATACACAAGTCTGACATGATGACAAAAAAGTGCAAGAGCACCCTCTAATGGAAATCTTTTAGATTTCTGAAATCTCAGACTTTAATAAAAGATCACAATTTACTGGAAATATTACTGGAAATATTACTGTTTTTGTATTAACATAAGTGACAGAAAGAGATTCAGTTGTAGTCCTCTGTGAACATCTCACATCACTTTAGACATTTAGCTTGCAGGTTATTTTAAAATATTGATCAGTCATTAAAAAAAGATAGGTCCTATAATCAATAGTTTTTAATGCTCATAGTAACTAAGAGATAGGTGTAGCCGCATACTAATTAAAATGATGAAACCCCTGAAAAAATATTAGAGAAAAATATTTAATATAAACCACAATGTTTAATAAAAGTGTCTCTGAAAAGGGTGTGCTATTTTTAGTCTTCTGTCTTCTAACCTATCTATGCTCCATTATGTCCTTATAGTTAGTAGAAACAGGTGTAGGTTCCCGTAGCGAACTGCCCTATTTCGAAAGGGCCGTTCGCTCCCAGCCAGTTTGGAACTGGGATTGAGGCATAGCAATCCCCGGTGCTCCGTATTCGGTGCTCTGAAAGGTAAGGCTTCCCTACTACCTTACCCTAACCCTAAGTCACCCTCCCACGCAGCCTAACCCTAAGTCCCCTCACCTGCAGCCTAACCCTAAGTCACCCCCCCGCAGCCTAACCCTAAGTCCCCCCTCTAGCAGCATAACCCTAAGTCCGCCCTCCCGAAGCCTAAAGTCACCCCCCCCACTTGCAGCCTGACCCTAAGTTACTCACCTCTCCGGTGGTCTGGTCTGGCGGCAGCGCTGTTTTACGAAAATGAATGGGTGAGTAAGCGATTCGCATACTTACCTATTCATTTTTAAAAATTTCTTTCTTTCGGCTGTCCCTATTTCACAATCTGTAACATCGCAGCGGGGTCTCGCAATGCTAGAAACAAGATGGGAGATCTGTGGCATTTCTGTGGACTGAATGAATTTGGTTTATATTGACTTTTAACACAGAGAAAGCATAAATATACCAAAGCCCATCTTGCTGCCAGGCTGATTCAGTCAGACAGCATATTTATACAGTACGGGTCCTTAAAGAAGAACAAACTAAAACTTTTTAAAATGTATGTTTTTATGTGCTGAATAATTTGTTTTGAACATAACATACTACACCCCATATCTATTTGTTTTCTGAGCTCATCTGCAGGAGACCCACCAGAAGCTTCTGAATCTTCAAAAGTGAAAAAAGATCTACAGTGATTACTTAACTTGGATACAAAGAAAGTAAGCCCTTAAAGCTGTCAGACTTAAAGAGTTAGATAGCAATAAACAATGGGACGAGTCATGAGTATTTGATTACCTTTATTGGAAATCACTTACAGTATGCGCACACAATTGTGCTTTACCTCTTTTTTTCTGAGCAGCATATTAGAAAGAATTGTCACTCCAGTGAATCCTTATATAAATAGCAAAGTTTTATAGACAAGGGGCCAGATCCTGAGCTACGTACGCTAGCGTTTTTATGCTAAGCGCTGACGTAAAATCGCCAATTTGTATATGCGCATGTGCACGGCAGATGTTATGCAACGCAACTCTGATCGTACGTAACTTCAGTGTAAATACGAACAAAAGGGTGGATCTTCCATACGACACATGGAAAAATGCTTTGTAGGTGGAGGGAGGCATTTGAATTGTAGGCCTTTACGTACGTCACTGCATTGGGTACGTCAGTACTTACACTTGGAAAAGTTAAGGTAGGGTTTGGCAAACGAAAATCGAGTAAAGTACATACGAGAGAGAGGAGTGCCTAGGGGAGCGCATAATACTTAAGATACCGTAAATACGCTACCCCAGGAACTCTGCACTTATTAAACAACCAGGGGAGTTATAGAAATCAGGGCTGACTCAGAGCTGCACTTATACCTTTTTATAGGTGCAAATGTAGATCTGAGCAATACCATGCTGAAATGCAAGGGGAGGAAAATTTAAATGATAAAAGCAGAATTGGAATTGATGGGTAAAGTTTCTTGATTAAACATAAAACTATGCAGTAATTGAGTTATATGTGCAAGCGTAAGGTATAAACTTAATTAACCCCCCCCCCCCTTACTTTGCAAAATGGTTTAGCTGAGCTTTACACTTGCACCCTTTCTCTGCACTCTGCATCAGCCCCATCATCTTCTTCTCACTATAATGATAAAGGGCGAGTGACATTGATATATACATTTATAACAGACTGTTGTGACTATATGATCTATATAGAATCATAGAATGTGACGGCAGATAATAACCACTTAGCCAATATAGTCTGCCCTTTACAAACACCCTTCCTGTTAAACAACCCTTCCTCAAACTTCCCCTGAGCCCACTATTCTCTAGCTATTATACAATGAACACCCTATACAATATCACTCCCTACTACACACACACACTAAGGTTCATTTTGTTAGCAACCAATTAACCTACTAGCATTTTTTTGGGCATGTGGGAGCACCTGGAGGAAACCCACGCAGACACAGGGAGAACATGTAAACTCCACACAGATAAGGCTTGTCCAGGAATCGAGCTTATGACATCAGCACTGTGAGGCACAGGTGCTACTCACTGAGCCACCGTGCTGCCCCCAAAATATCATCAACTAATTGCGTAGGTGGGGATAGGCATGCTAGTTAAAGTAAGTGGGCAGTGAAATGCAGACCAGCACAGATCTGCATTTGGACGGATGCTGACCCACTCTGATATTTTAGGGCAGGGTTCTGAATTCATAAGTGTCCAGATCTCTGCATGTGAGAAGGGAGTGATTGTAGAGTTCACTCCTCTCTCGCGTGCAGACTTAGTGTATATGGAAAATGCAAAGAGATCTGGATCAGGTCCATGGTGTAGTACCATAAATACAAAAAGTGTTTCAAATCTATTTTATAATATTGAATTCCTGCAAGTTTTTATCTATTTAAAATTATGGAGATTGGAGAGGACAGGCATAAATACTAGACCCCATTTTGTAGGGGCACATGCTGATTAATGTCTTGTTTACTAAGTGCCAACCCAGAAATTAATCTTCACTTTTTACCTGCAAGCCTGCTCTTCAGGTAAAGCTGCCTTGAAGATGCTGCTCTGTTGTCCTGTGGCTGGCTTCCCTCCTGTCCTTCTGGTCTCACCTACACGTTCCAGCTGTAAAGTCAACAATGAAAACTAAGACTTTGCAGCTAAAATGCGTAGGTAAGAGAAGCCAGCCACAGGACAACAGTGCAGTATCTTCAAAGCAGCTTTACCTAGGGAGCAGATTTCAATTTGCCATATATAACACCTAAGAACTCCTTAATTCTGGTAGGGGCCAATCTCTTTCTTTCAGGCCTGCAGGGAATTTTTACATTTGAAATACTTTTTTTTACTGCTGATACTACATGTTTTTATGTGAGTCAGTCCTTAAAACATTATTTTATCGCATAAAACACTATGGATGACATGTTTTTATATGAAATTCACTATAAAATGAAATATAGAAATGAAGATTAATATCTGGGTTGGTCTGTGCGCTTAGTAAATAAAAATGTATTCTTGAAGTGTACCCACAAAAATGGTTTGTATAGTAGTTATATCCAGTATCTTAAAAATCTGTCATTTTAAATTGATTAAAACTTGCAGGAAAAAACAGTATATTGGAAAGTTTCCAACGAATTTATCCCTACAATACCCATCTGTGCTGACATTGTATTTTGATGCTATAACAGCCCTACTCCTCTGGTAATGCTTTCCATTGCATTTACGGAACATGGCTGCAGAGTTTTGTATGTATAAAACCATTAGAGCATTAGTGTGCTCAGGTACAGATATGTGTAAAGAAGGCCTGGCTTGCAGATGGAATTCCAACTCCTCTCTACTGTTAAATGTTTAATAAGGTTGAGATTAAAAAGAATTTGACAAAAAGTGCCCTCATGATGAAATAGGAAAAGGAATTTCCTAAATATTTGAAACACAGTTGGAAGTATACTTGTCTATGTATGTTGCAGTGTTACATCTTACCTTAACAATAATGATTAGCGAAAGCATGAAAAACTGTCAAAGACAATTATTCTTCCTCCATCAAACTTCACAGTTGGCAGAGCACATTTGGGCATTAAGCAATCACCTAAATTAGGTCTTTGTTGTGGCAGCTAGTGTCAATCCTAAAGCTTATCATTATCTTAGCACAGGTTATTGTTAAAGGTAAAAGATTAAACAAAATGTTGATTATTTATAGTTACCATAAGTACATTAGAATGTCGCAATGAGTGAAGGTGTAATACAGTTACATCAGATTAGAAATGATTAGATTTTAAGCTTGACATTTAGGCAATATAAACACTAATTTCAGTAAATGAATGCACTTGATCACTTAGGTCAAATTATAAGGGAATTAGACACCAACTCTCTGCTGCATAATTCATGGTACCAGTTGTAATGTTGGGAACACTGCTATGTATAATAACCGAACACAAGATGAAAAATAACCAATACCACCAATCTTTATTTAGGGACATCCTAGTGTAATGTACTAAATAGTCAAGCATATGCCCAGTGCTTTTGCACTAATGTTCTGAAGTAAGATGTCAAGGGGCCTGATCCAGACTTAATGTCATTTTACGTACACAAACGTGCCCGAGTTACGCCCTATGAAGTATAATGCACTTCCCCTGGCACTCCCCTAGCACGCACGTAACTTAGCCAAGTTACGTGTTCAGAACCCTACCTTAACTTATCCTTGTGTATCTCTGGTCGCACATAAGTGGCTAACACAGTCCATACGGTACAATTTAAAAGCGTCCCACAATGCGTATATTTAGCTTGCGTTGGGATGTCCCGCCCTATCATACTAAGTTACGTTCAGGCTACATACAATCCATTACGATGTGTAACTTCTGCAGCGCGTAGGAGCGCAGTGCTTTCCCACAGCCATCATCTACTTTAATAATAATGGGGTCTATTTATTTACCTTATCGTTTTCAAATGAATGTTTTGCTTCTCGTCACAGCGAGTCTGGCAGCTTTGTTCATTTCATTTACGAATACTCACCCCTCCTGCAAGGTCCCACGATGATCTGCGAGGTCATCGCAGGACCTTTCAATCAAACAAAGTAGGAATGAAGTCCTGCGCATGCACAGAAATTTCACTGTTGGACTTTGAAAATTTCAAGCCCTGGTATGAAAAACAACTGCAAATGCATGAGTCGGACGCTTCTAGCGGACAGGTAAGTTTTAATTTTTTTTTCTTTATTTCTTTACTTTTATTAATATTATAAATGTATTTATTTAGTTTTTATAATAAAAAGTTTATGGAAAAAAACAAAACTTTTTTTTTATTTTTGGGGGGAATTTACACACATCTCTTTAAGACCGCGTGTACGAAATCTACGTTGCAACAAGTAACATAGATTACGTTACAGAATTAGTGCACATGCGCACTAGAGCATATCGGAAAACTTTGCATACGGCCCCTTATCTCTCTATATATACAAGAAGATTACTCCTGTAATCCAAATAGTTTGATGATATGTCTGCAACCTTCGGTGCCTATTAAAGCCTTTTGTGGGGCTCGCATACATACATCCACTTTTCTCTTGGCACTCGAAGATATATAATACAATCAGAAAAACCAGCTTATCCAACATTTCTATTTAATAAGATACTGTCATCAGGGATATACAAACAATAGTGAACAAGTGGGATAAATATATAACTTATCCCTAATCAAAAGAAACCACCCCACAGTGATTAGCTTGTCTCCTGACGGTGGTCCAAGACGCGTCCTCCAGATGTCGCTGGTGTGACATCACCAGTCGCACCTCACTGTTGGCTAGGTAACCAGTAAACGAAGTGAAAACGTGAGCAGCTACATGCAAAGAAAATATTTAACAGTTGAGGAAACTGAGCATCACTTGCAATAAAGAAAAGCTAGCAGAGTAATAGATATTTGCAGTTTGCTGGACGATACAATGTGTAAACACTTTTGGGAAAACAGAGTAATAACTGGCTGCAATACTGTTGGAAGTTTAATAAAGGTATGGATAATACTAATAGAAGGCTGGGGGTAAGAAGGGACAATAACAACAAGTAAAATAACGTGGTAGGGGTACCTATGTATCAATATGTACATAGAGAACAACAACTGGAATAGAAGTGGTCATAGATAACAGTAAAATTGCATCATAGAGTACATAATACAAGACCTTGCACTAACAGAAACCTGGCTCTCTGAATCTGACACTGCCTCACCTGCTGCCCTTTCACATGGTGGGCTTCACTTTACTCATGCCTCCAGGCCTGGAGACAGACGGGGAGGTGGGGTTGGAATATTTCTTTCACAAAATGACACATTTACTGTTCTACCTAATGTCCCTTCTCTTACTTTCAATCCTTTGAAGTACATGCTGTACGCATCTTTAACCCTTTTCCTCTGCGTGTAGCTGTAATCTATCGACCCCCCAGTGAATCTTGCCAACATTTTCTACAACACTTTTCTGCATGGCTCCCTCATTTTTTAGCCTCTGACTTACCAATCATTATCCTCGGTGATTTCAACATTCCCACTAATGATCCTTCTTCTCCTCATGCCTCTAAGCTTTTCTCTCTTACCTTCTCTATTGGCCTCTCCCAGTGGATTGATTCTACTACCCATAAGGATGGTAATTGCATTGATCTTGCATTCTCTAAGCTATGCTCAGTCACTGATCTCAATAACTTTCCTCACCCTCTCTCGGACCATCACCTTATCACCTGCAAACTCTCCCACACCAAGTATAACTCTATACTCTATAACTTGCCAACACCTACTCAAACCCAAAGAGATCTTAATGCCATTAATTTTAACCAACTTTCTCAATCTGTGCAACAACTTCTATCTCCTGTCCCTAATTTCCACTCTCCTGATGTAGCAGTTTCTCACCTAAACCAAACACTAGCAGACATCCTTGATCAAGTTGCTCCAGCTACACCTCATGTACTATGGCGACTCAAATGTCAGCTGTGGCAAACCAATGACACGCGTAACCTTAAAAAATCTCCCGCAAATCAGAAAGTCGTTGGCGAAAATCTTGTCTGCCCGATGACTTTCTAACTTAAACAAACACCTATCACACTTATATAACTGCCCTGGATAATGCCAAACAATCTTACTTTCAAACTCTCATTTCTACTCAGGCTTCTAACCCCAAACGCCTCTTTCGTACATTTAATTCCCTACCGAACCCTCCTGTGCATAATCCACCAGCCTCAATCAATGCCCAAGATCTTGCAACATACTTTAAGGACAAGATTTATAACATAAGAATGGAACTATCCTCCAACTCCTCTTGTACTAACATACTGTCCAACAGTCTTTCTCCACCCTCTGGAACTATGTCCTCATTCCATCTCACAAATGAAGAGGAAATATCTGCTCTATTCTCCCTACTCTACTACCTGTCCTCTTGATCTTGTACCCTCACAAGTCAGTCGATGTCTATCTTCTGTGCTTGTTCCAACCTTAACTGCAATCTGCAATCTCTCTCTGAAGGCTGTATCTTCCCGTCTCTATTCAAGCACGCACTGATTACTCCAATTCTGAAAAAACTAAACTCTGACCCAAATTCTCCCTTGTCTCAAGATATATCCCAGCACATTCTCTCTGATCACCACAAGATCTGCAACTCACTTCTGCACCTCATAAATGCTCAGATTTGCGGTTGCAAGACTTCTCCCGGGCTGCACCCACTCTCTGGAATAACCTTCCTCGCCAGTCTGTCTGTTATTACCCAGTATTGTTATAAAGATTGTTACATTGTAAAGTGCTATGTAATCTATGGGCACTATATAAAAACCTGTTACTAAATAAATAAAATAAATAAATCTAGCAAATTTACTGGCTAGAGGCAAATGGCAAATCCATGAGGTCCCATCTAAAATCTTAGAGAAAACATAAAAAGTTCAACATTTCATTTAATCCTAACAGAATAACTGTGTTCGGTTTCACACTGCAATAATTTTAGATCCCAATCACCTCCTCTTGGTAGGGGAGGAACATGATCAATAATTTGATGGTGAAGTGTTGCCAGACTGTGTTTATGTTCCGCAGAGTGTCTTGCTACTGGTTGTTCACTGGGTTTTCCCTCAATAGCAGCCCCTATGAGCGTTCTTGGAATTGTCTAATTGTTTTTCCCATGTAACATAATCCACAAGGGATATATTACATGGGTAGTGGTACATGATAGGAAGTAGTTGATTTGATATTGTTTTTTGGTATGTGGGTGTTGAAATTGTTTACCCACTATCATATATCTGCAAGTTAGACAATTAGTACACTTAAAGCAACCAGTTCTGATAATGGTGTAAATTTTAGTCAGTTATGACTATTATGTCCTTAAGGTTTCTGCCTCTCTTGTATCTATGTAGCAATCGATGGTCTTTGAGGGAGGATAAAGCTGGATCTGTTGTGACCATAGGCCAGACTTTTTACAGTAGTCTTTTCTTGAAAGGTGATTGGCAGTTTCATAGAGATGTACCCATTGTACCCCTTTACCATCCACTGTTCTTGATTTGTGTTTGAGGGTTTCTTCCTTTGGGATAAGTCTAATTGTCTCTTTAAGATTTAACAAATGTTTGTAATTATATCCACGATTCCCAAATTTGACCAATGTCACTGATACGGTGTACTCAAAGCATCGAAGGGCAAGCCACATATTTTTCTTCTTAGGAAGGAAAATATGCACAGAGATCTCTTCCACATGCCCTCTCTGGCTAATTTAAATTAGATATGCCGAACACACATATGGATTTAGATGACATGACTATCCTGATTCGCAGGCCGCAAAGGGGTGGAAATTATGGGTAAGAGGGTGTGGTTTAAACAAATAAAGTCAGTTGTGGGCAGAATATGGTTGGAACAGGGTTGGACCTTTTTCTGAATGATGGATATGGAATAAAGCTTCCCAGAGTGGTAACAATGGCTCCCATAAGACATACTAGGCTGTTAAGGTATCAGTCGGACCTCCCGTTGGTGTACTCTGGGAAGAAGTTAACACAGAGAGAGCCAGTTCTGGGCCTTCCACCGGATGAATTTGGATGATATTTTATTAAATTTTAGGAGTAACTGTCCCAATTTGCAGGCTAAAACGGGGGCAGGACTTATGGAAAACAGAATATAGTTTGATCAAATAAGGTCAGTTGTGGGCAGAGTTTGGCTAGAAAGATGTTAAATGACATTATTAACGAAATCTGTACACGTCATAAAGATGATAATTATTTTTAAAATGTTGACATTTACATCCAACTCATTGATAAGTTAACTTTAAGTTTTAAACCCAAGCAATGCCAGGCACTTCTGCTAGTATTATATATGTGAAAATTATGAATAAAATTGGTTACCACTATATTCCAGGGAAATATATTATTTGGGTAAAGTGATTCCAGTGTTAATATATTTATACATTAAGGTTTAAAAAAATTGTAAAGCAAAAATAACCAGCAGATAATTCAAGAAGGAAATGGAGTGCTGACAAAAGGTAGAAAACTACTCACATCACATCTTTTAAATAAATCACCGGGAATACAAATATTGGTAGCATTAGAATTTTCAGAAATTACAAGTAGAAATTTAAACTGGTTTTATATTCAGAGATTAGGTTCACTAATAGATAATGGGCCTGATCAAGAGCTACACCGATGCGCTGTGCTTACTAAAGCACAGCGTATCGGCGTCCACTCTCCCCTACACTCCCCCTGTGCGTGCGCACACGAGCGTACTACTGCTAAGCCCTCCCTCCCTCCTTATATTACCTCCCCCCGCCCACCTTCACTAACCTTAACGTAGGGACGCTAGGGGGACGCCCCCTCCAGCGTCCCTACGCTGTTCCTACGGACGCCCGATCATTGATTGGGCGTTGCCATAGCTACGCAGGGCGTCCTAGAGACGGCGGGCATAGGTCTGGATCAGGCCCAATATTACTAATATGTATGATAATGTATGTATATGTATGACCCACAACCTCTCTCTTAAAAACGTCTCTCCCCTCTCAAAACTACTGTATCTTACCTTTTTCAGCCTTTTGGTGGCTGTAGTTTCTGCTGAGGAACTAGTCTACCTGCGCTCTCTGATTGTTCCTACCTCCCTTTATCTCCCGGCACCACCAGTGCTATTTCACGGGGTTATAGCGTATAGCGTAAAGAAAGTATAAAAGTAGCTCAGGCAAGTTCGAATTGTCTCTCTGCTAACTTCTGAGCTACTTTTATACTATTTACTAATACTCACCCTCCGCTGCCTGTCCCGCAAATGAATCCTAAGTTGTCTCTCAGCGGCGGAAGAACTTCATAATGCTATGACGTTCCAACCTTGCTGGCTTTTCTTTGGCGCATGCTCAGTATCAACTTCTCTTCCTGCCGACGTCCATTTCCCCGCGTGTCTTCGGACAGGTAAGTCGCATGGGTGCTATTCTCCTGAACCACCAATGTTTTTTGTTCCCTCTAAAATAAACATGTCAAAAGTACCTTCAGTAGTGAAGCACTTGTTGTACATATGGTGGGCATTCCCTGGCGGTTATTAATGGCGGGCATTCCCTGGCGGTTATTAATGGCGGGCATTCCCTGGTGGTACAATGTAAGTGGGATGGTTAACAGGCATAACTTTTCTGTATATAATTGACCCTTACAGAAATAAAACTTTCATATCCTATGATTAATCAGTGGCTGAAAAACTCTTAAGTTGCGACGCCGCAGGCATTTTTTGCACATGTTCTGTAGCAATATTTGCCTGCTGCCATCCATTTTGCAGCATGGCTCCTGAGGGGTAAGTCGCATGCATGAATCTTTGCTTATGATCCCTATAAAATAAACATGCCAAAAGGACCTTGACATTAGTGAAGCACTTGTTTTACATAGTAATGGCGGCCATTCCCTGGCGGTACAATGGAAGTGGGATGGGCGCAACAGGCCTCACTTTGCTGCATCCAATAAATAACGTCCCTTACATTTTAAAGAACAATCCTATAATGATTATAAAAATATATTACGTGTATATATATATATATTAATGTTTAATAATTTATTACTTATTTTTGTAAACCGCATAATGATAGTTTAGGTTTGTATATATATATCTATATATATATATGTATATCTATCTATCTATCTATCTATCTATCTATCTATCTATCTATCTATCTATCTATCTATCTATCTATCTATCTATCTCATATCTATC
>WWET01002530.1:167096-217488 GCA_011038615.1 Limnodynastes dumerilii
AATAGTTTATAATTGTAAGTAAAATTACATGTCAGAACGGTAAACGTCACCACTAAAGGTTGTTTCTACTTTGCAAAAATAGTGTTTTGTAACATAAAATGATCACGTGAATTGAGAGCCACACCTCTACAAGTGTGTCGTGTGCATTCTGTCATTTACACAGATCCATAACAGCATGCAATGTGGAATTTTTACCGGCAATAAAGCAATATCATGAGTTTAGTTGATCTGTGCCTACGCCTGTAACATGTAGGCTGGTGTAACTATGGAAAATCAGTAACAATAATAATGCTTGCGAAGACACAGGGTTTTAACGGTGCCTTTGTGTTACTACACAACCTTTGCTGCAGGAAGGGTAATGAGACTGGGAGGGTGTCGTAACCTTAACAACAACATTGGTCAATTGTAGTTAACCTCCCTTACTGTGTCACAATTTAGGGTGGCCCTCAGCCACTGTAAGTGAGGGTAAATACAATCTTACATGTGTTGTGTCTTGGCATGTTCATAGAACATATGCTGTGTGTTAGAACGCAAACTCTATTTTTGTTATTATGGATCAGTCCCAATGACCTCAACTACGTTGATATTATACGTATATTTTTTTTTTCTCTACCTGTAACTTTTCTTCCACGTTATATCCATGATTATACTAATTTTTTTGTTTTTGTTTTTTGTTTATTATAAAACTATAGGGTCTTCTAATGAATTAAATAAAATTCGAAAGATGGAAGAAAACGACACTGTGACACTCTACCTTGTGTCCAATGATGATCAAATACAGCCAGCGATTGTAATGGAAGCAAAGAGAACACAAACAGCCTGGTGCAATGTACATATGCAACCAAATTTACCAAACCTGAATTTTGATACACAGCTTACCATTAACAGTAACAAAATAGATCTGGGCAATAATGAAAAATTGCTGTGTGCATTACAAAATGTAAATGTTGCTGTCAAACAAATGTGTGAGATCCTTGAAAGGAAACACCAGCGACTTATTTCACAAATTAAAAATCTTTCCCATGAATTAGCGTTAGGGCGGCAAAAGGTCACTCAACCTGTGTCCTCTCACCAAAATGTATAAGAATAAGTATTGTTATGTTTTACGTTAAATTAGCATGTAAAAGTTGAACATACAGAAAATTGTTACTCTATATGAAAAAATCACATCGTTAACATTTGTATATCCTACGTGGAATGTTGAACTAGCACTTTAGTTAATGTTTTAACAGTTATTTGAAATTAAGATTTGTTGATTAATTCAGCGTTGACAGTGCACATTTTAGCTTTAGTAATGCACCTAACCAACCAATTTTAACAGAAACAAAAAATACAACCATAAATTTAATGCTGTTCTGCCACAAACAAAAATAAACACCCCATATACTATATATAACAGTTTTATATTATTAGTAAAACATTATAGAAATGTGTGAGCTATGTTAATTGTTGCAGAAATATGTAATTTACATATTTAGACGTAAATAAAAATGTGGTAAGGCCAATATTGAAACACCACTAATTGTTCACCAATGTTATGTTATGTTTAATATTTTATGGCAAATATAATTTGATACTTTGTAATGTTTACTTTAATATGTTCGGACAACTATACTGCATTTCATGTTTAACGACTCATAAAGATAAAGAGGAGTGGCAGGTTATAACACAAAAAGAGTTGAAAGCAAGGGCAATTAATCTACAAATAACAATTACAATAACGAGTGATTTAAAAACCATTGTATTAAAAAAGAAATAAAAGGAAAATCAAATGACAAACATCCATCAACTATTAATCACATATATAGTTTGTTTACATAGCAATTGCATTATAGTATCGAGGAACACATGTATTTGAAGCATTACAAGACTACACAATTTAATCCACTGGTAGCCAGCAAGGTGACAGAAAAGTGGAGGCGCAAACATTAGTTATTCAAATACCACTGTAGGGAATAGTACAGGTTATTGTGGTAGCAATGTTGTTATATTGTAAAGTTTGTTACATGACAATTCTTATATTGTGACATGTCCCTACCACTATAGCCTCTACGATCCCCTAAAGTGGTATTGTAATACCTTGCATTCATGCATCAACTTTTGTGTAATCTTGGGTGATCCATGCGGACAGTATATGGTGTACTCTTTGTAATACTTCATATACATGTCTGCCTACATGTTGCTAGGCAATAGCTTAATAGGCATATTAAATGAGATTAATAGGTGACCGATGGTATGTTGTTGTATTTTGTAGATGTATTATTGTTAAGACAAATTTTTACGAAATAAATAAATATTGTTATTAGATTTGTGTAATCTTGATTCCTTGCAGGTTGTTACCATTATTTAGGATATAACCTGCCACGCCTCTTTCTGTTTCTAAAGTTGTAACTTGTGTTTCCACGATACTTTAACAAACACAGAGGCTGTAACAGATATTCCCCTACCGCTCCTTATTGGGTATATTAATCTCTTGGTAAAAATTTAATTTTAATCCCTTCTGCATTTTCATAGAATAGATTTTCACAGTACTTATAAAGTTGCACTATAAAGTATGTTAATATATTGAAATATATTAAATATATATAAAACAAAATGTTTTATATATTTGTTATAAGATTTTACTATTGGTCTTTGTTGATTATACACTGAAACTGTTGTAATAAGTGTGTTTTAGAAATGTTGCATTTTCTAACAATTTTTTAACAATCAATAAAAAATTGTTAAAAAAAAAGGAGTGCTTACTGTTGAGTCTTTAATTAAGGGATATTAATGTTGTTGTATTTTCATTGGTGTGTAGCAACACTGTTAAATGTATCCATACAGCTGTGCAAGATATACTACTAATAATCAATTTACTTTAACAATATAAAAGTTTATTAACACAACAGTTGAACATTCATTTTAGAAGTGGTGAAATAATTTTGTATTTAAATTATTACACTCAATTTAAGATTAACTTTGGTTAGGCTATCTGAAGCTTTCAACATCACAACGGATCACAATCAATTAACATTTATGGATGAACTTCTATTTAACATCATCTCGTTTACTGGGCAAGTAAAATATCACATCCTCCTGGTTTGCAGTGCCATCATATTCTGTGAAGAAATGATAAAAGTTAGGAACAGCTCTGTTGTCTTGTACATGAAATGTAAATGTTATACACATTTCTATACTCACATGAGAAATATCTATTTATTAATTGGCTACGCACATGGCAACCAATTTGTGCACCATCCTCTTCCATAGGCAATGTTGCAGGGGTATCACCTTCCTCTAAAACAGGTGGTTCGTCAATGTCAGGCATATTGCACTCCATGCAAATGTTGTGCAAAATTTTGAACACTACAAAAATTTTGCACACTTTGGCTGGGGAATACTGAAGGGCTCCACCTGAGTGATCATGGCAACAAAACCTAATTTTAAGAATGCCAAATGTGTGCTCAATCACTCCACGTGTTGCGATGTGTGCACGATTAAAACGCACCTCTGGAGGAGTGGAAGGTCTTGCAAGTGGCGTGATCAACCATGATCTATATCCATAGCCTGCATCACCTGAAAATGGGAAAAAGTCATTATTAATAAATAATCATTCAAGTGTAATTACAATTACAAAAATAAGTATTTCTACTTACCAACTAACCAACCTATATCCCTTGTAGAGTTTTCAAACAGTTCAAAGATGAATTACGCAATATATATGAATCATGGCTTGAACCAGGAAATTTAGCACACACATTCATGATCTTGCAGTTGGCATCACAGACAACCTGCATGTTTATAGAATGGAAGCTCTTGCGGTTTCGATATACCGCGGTTTCTTCAACATTCTTGTTTGACCGGAATGCAACATGGGTACAGTCTATTGCTCCTATAACGTTTGGAAGCTTTGCTACATTATAAAAATCCTGTTTGACAGAATTCCATGCATCGTCACATGGGCAATGAATATACGAATCAAGATGTTTTAATATAACTTCAAGAACACTTGGAAAAAACTGGCAAAAAGTAGGTTGAGACAAGCCACAGTTAAACGCTAAACTGTTTTGAAAGCTACCATTGCCTAGGAAATGAAGTGTACTTAACAGTTTTGTCATGCCTGGTATAGCCTTTGATCGTTTGGTTTTGGGGGCTATGTCTACTTTGATTAAGTCATAAAGTGCTAAAATAGCAGTTAAAGGTAAACGGTAATATTTCACAATATCTTCATGTCGAAGACCATCAAGCGTTTTCCTTAAATGGAAAATACGTTGTTTACGGGACATTCTTCGTCTTCTTCCTGTATGACCATTTCCTTCTTGTACAGGGTTAACAGTTTGACGAGATGCAGTAGTTGAATGTGCTGCATTTGCTACACGGCCCTGTTCCAACATTTACAAAACACCAACATGCAGACCTAACAAATCCATGTTGATCAGATGTTGAAAAAAAACATTTATTTGACACTTCTATGTGAAATAATTTGATCAATTATACCATTTCCTTACAGGGTTAACAGTTTGACGAGATGCAGTAGTTGAATGTGCTGCATTTGCTACACGGCCCTGTTCCAACATTTACAAAACAAAAACATGCAGACCTAACAAATCCATGTTATGTTAAGATGATGGAATAGAGATGACTGCTTCTACTCACTGAATTCTTTTCTCAAGCATTGGCCAATTATATTAAGGGCATGGAAGTATTCTTGATTTGTGGAACTTGATTTTGGTAATTAGTGTTAGGGTTTTGGAAGATCACATGAGTAAGGGTTAGAAAACATAAAGAAAACTAATACAAGTTTAGTGAAAAAATATCTGGAGATATAAACTGGTATGTACAGTTGGGCTAAGATAGAGCTTTCCTAGCCATGGTGCTACTTTTGCACCATGGTGAGTAAAGCTTATATTAGACCGTAAAGAGACTGCTTACTCATCATTTAGCTGTAATCAGGACTCCAGCTGACCATGATGAATGGAGCTGACATCATCCCTCTGAAACCCTTTGCTATCATAATCAGCCCTCTGAGTCTCTTGTACTTGGTTAGACAATGTATAATAGTATACATAGTATATTGTATAGTTTTTCTGGGTGGAACATGAACTTGTAATTCCAATGATGATGAGTCATGACAACAACAGAAATATTAAAGGTTAAAGCCTGTCCTCACAAGGTCCAACTATCCAGATGGTCACAATCAATTGGACAAATCTCTCCACCAGTGTGATGGGGCTCTGAGTTTCAGTTACACTGCTTTCGGCATTCACAATAAATTCAAAAGTGACAAGTGGGTGAAGTCTGTAGCAGGTTCTCTTATCTTTTTCACCAATCATACAGGTTTCTCCTGGGTTCTGGCAGAGGTCACTACCTCAATGCCAATCCAGATTCAAACTACCCAACTACCCCCATGAGTCTTTTTGTCCTGTCCAAAATTCCCAAGTCTGTCAAGGGGAGGTAGTTGTGGGCTATTGGTTGTCCTTTAGACAGGTAATATATGGTCAAGAGTAATGCCAGGCATACTAAACATTGCTACTCTCCCACTGTTTTCACATCCCGATTAGCATAGCCGAGTTCTGCATCCAGATTTGCCTAAGGGACACCCAGACAGAGCTTTTTTACATCATATTGTCCCTTTTCTCCTTGCCCATCTACACCTCACCGTCATTCTCCAATTTTTTCTGTGGCATCATCTCCTACCTCCTCAACTTCTATCCCGATGTCACTTTCCCCTCTTCAGTTATCCTCAGAGGTAGTGTGTTTTGCATTCTCTTCAACTCCTCCCTCTTTCTACTCATCCTCCCCTGAATTTTTCTTTTTCACCCCCAGCTCTTCATCTGTTTCTTTCCATAACCTCCCCAATCAATCTACCCCTGAAGCTCACAGGTTATTGTCAGAGGAGGAGGAGGATTCTTCTGGATCTCTGCAGTGCAGGAAATGTCCAAAGTGCTGATGTGAAACATATCTCTTATGTGTCCTTCATTATGATATATATATATATATATATTTATTTATTTTTTGTAAATTATTACTGAAATATATATAAAGTGCATATATTTGTACATAGATATAAATATACGACAATATATAGTTAAATATAATTATATTATACATCAATAGATATATATAAAGATTGATTTATATATATATTTTTTTTTTTACTTATAACCATGTCAACATTACATATTATTAGATTAATTAACAAAGATTATAAAAATTTGTAGATTTATTACAGAAATATATGTATGTGTGTATATATTTTTCAGAGACATGTATACATCTTTGTATGTTTTGTTCAAAATATACATTAAAAAGTATTATTAAACACTTGCATCCTGTACCTGTAGTGTGCAATAACTAATCGCTACTGAAAGGAAACAAGGAAGGGGTGGCAGGAAGAACAATGACGAGTGACAAGAGATTGGACCAATCAGTATGGACACACTACAGAAACGTTCCAAGTACGCTCTGAAGAGGCTGTCAACGCCATCTTCAGGTACCGTTACTTTTACTGTGAAAGCGGAGTACTAAACTCCGCTCTCACGCTTTGTAAATAGCTTATGGCACCTGCTCACATTGAAAACACCGCGCCTGCGAACCCTAAACAGTTTATATGCCATCGCCATGGAAACTGTTGATTTCCATGGCGGTGCAGCGTTTATAAACAGCAAAAAGTTCATTTTTGGAGTTATAACTTCATTACTCCAAAAATGAACTTTTTAAAGCTTTAGTAAATAGAGCCCTCTGCTAGCTTACGTGTGCCGTTGCCTTGTTTTGTTCATAGTCTGGATTTCCTTGGCATCCTCTCCTCGTTTGGTTTGCTCTCCAGTCTCCTCATGGTCTCAGCTCTTTGTTTGTTCCAGCGTTCTGTCTTGTCTGCCTTTGATTTTGTCCTGCTCCTTGTAGTTTAATGTTTTCCTCCTGTCTGCTCCTCCTTGGTATTGTTGCCCTTTGTGCTGTTTTGTTTATTGCTGCTCTTTGTGTGCTCCCTTGTATATACCTTTAGTATTCTGTTCCAAGTGCAACCCCACTATTGTTGCACACTGTGCATCCTCCATACATTGAGCACTTGGCTAGAGCCTATAGATACTGCACTTAGTGTAGCCTCTGTATTGTTGGACATAGTGCATGCTTTGTATATAGTGCACTTAGTTCAGCCCATATATACTGCACATAGTGCAGAACCAGTATTGTTGCACATAGTGCATGCTTTGTCTATAGCGCACTTAGTTCAGTCCATCGATACTACAAATAGTGCAGACCCAGTGTTGTTGCATAGTGCATTCTCAGTTTGTAGTACACTTATATCTTTCCCATTGTACAGTCCTAGTATTGTGCACTTAGTGCATTCCTTCTCTACTGTACCTTGTGTGCACTTTCCCTCCTTGAGCTCTCGAGTGTATTTCACCTCCTGTCTTGTGGGGATTGTTCCTATTTCCTCTCTCAGTACATTCTGTCTTCTAGGGGCCGCGACCTGCTGTTGGGGCGCAGCCAAGTCTAACCCCACCAACTAGTGGGGTTAGACTTGGCTCTGGCAAAAACTAGTTAGACTGTGCACCTTGGAGATACAGGACGTAACAGTCACGCTGGCATCAAACTGCAGGAAGTGAGTCCCAGCTGACAGTGTCTGTCTCCGACAGGCTGTACAGACTTTCTGCTACTAGGAAAGCCAGCTAATCGGAGGACATATACTGTCAGCTGGGACTGAAAGCTGGAGCCAATAGCCAGGCGGTATGTGTGAAACAGCTGGACACAGCGCCCAGCTAAAAGGGCCTGGGGAGAGCATTGGAATTGTATGAACAAATAAACCCAAATAAAAATAGTGTGATAGTCGATTGACTATTAAATCAGGGAATTATCAGAAGTATTTTGGATGAAGCCAATACATTTGTATGAAATATAGAAATATTATGTATTATTGTACTACTACCTTTCTACACTTTATAAAATTGAATAGTAACTATAGCTTCCTTAAATCATAATTGCAAATTAATCCACGAGTTTATCGCAGACATTTTAGTATCTCAGAATGATCCCTTCTATTCCCATTAAGTAGCGTTTAATAACCAAGCTGGTCCGACATGTGAATCCATAAGAACACAGAGACATGAACTTATTAAGTGATATTTAATATGACAAGAATCACAATACTTATTTACAAAAGAATAATAAAATTGTAAAACAGTTTATTATAAAATAAAAAGGTGAAACACAAAAAGACTTACACAAAATCTTCCCTGCCTGGGATTAGTAGAATACTTGGGAATAGGGAACACTTCCTTCCTTGAAAAAGATCCCATGAAGTGAACAAAGTTATGTATCTATACAACACTTTTTAAAGGCAAGAACTGCTCCCCACCAAACAGCCCCCACCTTTTTGACAAAAGACAGGTTTGGGTCTGGAGAGACTCTTCTTCAGAGATTTGGCTTTTATGACTCCCCTCCAATATTCTGAGGGAAAGGGGGGTATATAGGGGGACCACTGCAATTACTACAAAACCACCATCCTGAGATGTGTGTTATTTTACACTCCGGTATTAAGTAAATTTGACTAAATGCCGGCATGCATTTAGAACAATGGGCCGGTGCAAATATGCAATGTTTACATGGATCTAACAGTGCAGTTCAAGTGTGATCCATTCTAAATATGTATTACTTCATATTATTGCTGTATTTCGCGTTTTCACATCAAAGCAAGCATTACAGCTACAAAATGAACAAAACCACACCCATTCTTAGCAAATATATGGATTGATATGGATTGATAGGCAGGGGCTGTCATTTGCATCAAATCAAATCATAAAGTCCCCCACGACAATTTGCAATGCTGTGACCCATTGCGTTGCTAAGGATGTGATGACACATAATAGTATTATTTTTGCATGGAGGTCAGCTGGGGCCAATGGTGTGAAATTTCTCTGGTCTCCCAGTCATTCTGGAATACTAGTTGGCAAGAATGCCTTAATTACGGCCATACTATAATATGATAAAAATAATTCTTAAAGGCGCCAGAAATAAGTGTGAAGACATATACAGCTAATCAATATAACAAATACAAGATTAAATAACTAGATATATATTTAGTGAACTAGGCCAAATGTATATCCAAAAGCAGCTGCACAAAGAAAGAGCCAACCTTGCAAGTAAATTGTGTAGAAAGCAGTGCTAATGCACCCATATAGGGTGTATACAAATAAAGTCCTGCTGCAATGAATGAAAACCTATTTGTAGGTATTATGAAAGTTTCCAATATAAACCCTTAACAGGGGGACGATGAAAAGAGGACAATTGGAGCCAAATAGTAAGGAGGTGAATTCGATAGCACAGTATGCAACTTGGATATGAAATTGTTTTTACCAGCTGACATGCACGCGTCCGTGCCTGTCAGATATGTGCAATGGTCCCGATTTATCCACACTGATTCCCTCGTTACTCCAGCAAGCAGGAGCTGATATTCAGAAGGGGGAAGGGGGGTCCAGAAATTAAAGGTAGTGGGAGTAGTAAACAAATTGGTAAGCGTGTCAAACACAATCCTTTGAGGCTTGCAGCATATGGAGCTGTACCGCCGTGAGAGATTCCACGTGGTGCCGAGAGAAGAGGACGCCTGTAGCGTGTCCCAATAGGCTCCACACTCGTGGATGTAATAGTAGTGGAGATTTGTACCTGGTGCAAGGCGTGCACCAAAGTCTCAACGGTAGATGATGCAGCAGTATATTGCGTGAAATCAGTCTGTGGATGGATAACACTAACAGATAGGTACACAATCAATATTGCACAGAGTCCCGATAAAGCAATTAAAACAACTGACGCGTTTCATGACACAACGGTCACTTCATCAGAGGTATAAACATGTGGGAGTGGTGGGAGGTATTTAAACCTCCCCTAAAATTGAACACAGTTGCAGACTAATTAATCAGCTATTTAAACACAGCTAACATATCGTAAATGAAATGCAGAGGAGACACTAAAATCAAAAGAAACAAAGAAAATATATATTGGTGAGAATTAAAAAGTTTTAATTAAATAAAAATGATATTAACATATATAAAAAGTCTTTTATATATAGATACAGCAAATCATATCATTAATATTGTTAGTAGGATCGGCACTAATCTGAAGAGACAACCAGAGCAAGACATGAAACTCCATTTAAAATGGATGCATTAGGCAAGTTAAAGAAACAGTAAATTCTCTGTATGGCTATAGAGTTTAGCTTAATATCTTGATAGTGTCTGGGGGAAGACAGTCAATATATAGACCATACAGAGAAACATCATGTAAATATATGGAAACTTTGCAACCCAATTAGCCTTTTATGTTTTAATAATAAAGAGATTTTTAGCATTATATCTTATAAAAAGATAATAAATAATAATAAAGATTGAAAATAACAAAATAAACCATCCAAAAATAAAGTGACAAATAAAAAGAAATATAAATTAATAGATAAATGGACATATCTAATAGAAACATAGTAGTGATAATATGAATTTAATAAAAATGTTATTATTATTTAATTTTTTATACAAACAATCCCATTCAACTCCATGGATTCATTTAGCCCACCTGGAGATAATGGGCCAGATCCAGAACAACGCTTGTGAGCGAATTTACGCATGGTGGAGACGTAAAATCGCGTTTTTGTAAGTACTGCGCATGCGCACCATAGAAAATAAGCTCTGTAACATAGCGTAAATGTGAACGTATGGGCCATTCACGTATGTGTGACGTAAATACTTACGTGTGGGCTTGCCAATTTTACGTGAGTCAAATATACGTCTGAAATACGTTATGTAGGCGGGGTTTGTATTTAAAGTGTACTGTATGGGCGTGCTTCGCTGCGTAAATACGTGTTGCCCATATGTACGTGAGCGGATCACATCGGTTACGTTGCCAAAAGTTAAGGTAGGTTTTGGAAAGCGTATCTTGGTCAAAATACGTACATTCAACGGGTGTGACAAGTGGAGTGTACAGAAGGTACGCACGCGTAAATACGCTACGTGAGGAAACGTATTGCACACGTAGTTCTGGATCTACCCCAATGTGCCCAACTTAAAAATCCAAAATACCTCCTGTCTACACAGAATCTTTAATCTATTTCCAACCCTATCTGATATTGGAATTCTTTCTAAACCGATCAATTTTAAAGTGAGGGGGTCACTATGATGGTAAATTTCAAAGTGTTTGGGTACACTATGATTTTTCAAATTCTTTAGAATGTTTCTTCTGTGTTCCAAAAAGCGTGTTTTGAGTGATCCTGTCTTCCTACCTACATAGCCCAGTCCACATCCACAAGACAATAAATAGATAGGCACGGACGCGTGCATGTAAGAACAATTTCATATCCAAGTTGCATACTGTGCTATCGAATTTACCATCATTCTATTTGGCTCCAATTGTCCTCTTTTCATCGTCCCCGTTAAGGGTTTATATTGGAAACCTTCATAATACCTACAAATAGGTTTTCATTCATTGCAGCAGGACTTTATTTGTATACACCCTATATGAGAATTATTATCTATAGTTTCCTTATTATCACCATACAGAGTCTAATCTCTATCGCACTGATTGAATATTAGTTCTCCATATTTTGTTTATATGTTTTTAATAAATTGTTTTCATTTTGTACACAGTTGTTTGTCTAGCCATTTATGTAACCATTGTCGCAGCTCAGCTTTCTACACAATTTAATTACGAAAATACCTACCCTAAACAGAATTGGGAACCAAAAAGTGTCCTAAACTAACGTAAGCAGTATTTTGGGCTATAGTCAACCATGGCATCGTTCTAAAAAGACACGGCCACGTGGCCGCTGCTGTGACATTGCTAGTTACTCACTTACAGGTTCTTCTAAATGTTAAGTCTAAAAAATCTCACAGAACAATGTTCGTACCCATATTAATACTTACACCCAAACCCAATGCTAAACAAGCATAATGTATACATTTATACAGTAATTGCACAGCATACAACGATCCAACATGCATGCTAACCACCACCACCCCTCCGGATCAATTCACCACCATGATGACGGCGCTCAGTAAAGACAGTCACATGACCAGGTTTCTGACTGTTCCGGTCACAGGATAATGACGTCATTTATCAGCCTCGGTACAAGACCAGCTTTCTGTTATGGCGTCCGCGCAGTGAATAGGTGACGTGTGAACAAGTTACAGTCGGGTTATGGAGAAAGACCTGGTTCGGCAGTGCCTCAATTACCACGGCCCGTCCCTGCTTTCATTATTTAAATGTGAACAGCACGAACACGCCGGCTTCAAGCAGCTGCTGGGCGACCTAAGCAAATGGCCGCAATACAGGTGATGCACTGGCAGCTGTGTGCAGGGAACATTTCTATAGTGTTTGTAACTGTTGAAACGTGCTCTAAAGTGTCTGGACACGGCAATGTCCAGGATTACTCGCAGCACTAATTTGATATTTGCAGTTGCTTAGTTACAGGACTACAGCTAAAGTCAGTCATTAGCTTATTCCTACCACAGCCCAAACTTTGATCTATGTATCATTTACAGTATATAGTACGCTACACTGCTCACACACCTAGGTGGTATTCCACATGTAACTCATGAATAGGCTAATAGGATTTTCCTTAACCTAAAGCCTATTTTGAATTTAAAAGGAAAACATGTATGTGTACGCACACGCATGCGTTTACTTTTCTAGATAGGCTACCATGCCCAAACCTACCATTCACACCTAATTCAAGCACTATTAATCCTTTAGTTAACTCCCTATTTCCGCTCTAGCCATTGTTTCTGGGCTCATGGCTCTAAAATAAAGGAGGCCATAGGTTAATTCACTAATTAACACTGATGGTGCCAGCAATGAGACAAGCAAAAAAATAAAAGAAAACAAAGTCCAAAAAACATGCAAACCACAACTATGAAAGAAACCAAAAAAAAAACCGCACGTTTAAAAAATTTCTATTCTCATGTAAGAAAATTTTCAGTCCTTTATTTTTGTATTGTTACCCCTACAATATATATGCATTTGTTTGGCTTTTATCAAGTGTTTGTTTTTTCCCCGCTTTTTACAGGAAGGAGCGAAATCTTGACAATATTGAAATTCAACAGTTTATTGCAAGGAAAGCAGACTTGCTATTTGCAGCTTCGTGGAAATCAAATATAGAGAAAAATACAGACTCAAATGAGTCAACAGAAGGTATTCTGTAATTATTATTTGAAACATCTACACATATTAGACTGGATCCAGATTTAAGTAAGTGCTTGATATTAGTTACTCCAGGGCTAAACCATGTTGATTGCAGGGGAGTCATATTTCATCTGTTGCAAACAGTATTAGAGTTGAAAGGTGATGTTTCCTATCCCAAGTCTAAAGAACAGTGTGATAGTAAAGCTGGTTAATATCTGTGTGCAGTGAGCAACTGAAATGTATATCCCTGCATGCAAAGAATACAATTAACTTGACTCCCCCCTGCAATCAACATGGTTTAGCCCAGGAGTAACTAATTTCAAGAACTTACTTAAGTCTAGATCCAGCCCATTAGCATTTAGGTATTCCTTGAAGGACAGGCAGTAAAATATATGCACTTAATATATTCCTAGATTATTAATAGTATCTATTAATATGTCATTCTATTTTGGGGAGACTTTGTAGAGACATTTAAAATTTAACATCTTGTCATAAGTAAGCTCAGATTAAGTACCAGATCCAGGTATATGTGCAGGTCCCTCCCCACGTTCGTGTGGAGTTTCTAAATCCCATCCTACCCTCCTTACTTAAAAATAGATATGGCATGGAAGTCTGGGTAGTATGGATGGCGCATGGCATGCATATATTACAAACAATCCTTATTGGAAATGCAGCCCATGTGCAAGAACACAGGCAAATTGCAGCTATTTTCTGATATTTTCCATTAAAGAACTACCAGTTTGCATGAGTCTCAAAGTGGTCCTAAAATAATGTAAATTCCCCTTGCTGTTCTGATTGAAGTTGCATGGACTTTTTGCATTGGGAGTTTTTGTAGAGGGGAAACTGCTTGGCCTTCTAGGTTCCCCTGAGTACACATTATAAAAACGCAATTTAATGAAATAAAAAGCAAAAATATTCATGACTGGTTATCAAGAATGTGTTAATGATCATTTAATATTGACTGTATGTATTTAGTAGATAAATTTATACACATAAATATACTGGCCGCCATTCCTCAGTTAATCACAGTTTTATATAATGGAAGGGATATGTGTGTATAGTATACAACAAATATTACATGAGGCCGAATACTGATATTTTCTTTTCACTCTAGGTTGCTTTGCAGTAATGCCGCCTTTAGAACAGTTCATGGAGGTCCCCAATGAACAGAAAAGGGAGCTGTTTTTTCGAGACATTGAACGTGGTGATGTTGTCATCGGTAGAATCACTTCCATTCGTGATTTTGGATTTTTCATGGTTTTAATCTCAATGGGTAGTGGCATTTTAAGAGATGTGGCATCTTTAGAAATAAGTGTAAGCATTTAAGCTGCTACTACCAATTAAAAGAAATAGTTTGTTCAACATTTTCAGGCTGTTAAAATATATGCTTTTTCTTTTTTCTTATAGGCATTGTGTCCTTTAAGAGATTTGTCTTCTCAAAGCAGCCATGGCGATCCTTTATCTTATTATCAGCTTGGAGATCTAATCCAAGGTAATGGAAATAGATATTTAAAAAATATATTAAAGTCTAGTACTAAGGAAAGTGTAAATGTATATTTAGAACAATAACATGCAGCACTTGTGTTCTATTTTAATTTTGTGATGGGGATGTTTTAATTAATGAGCAATTTTTAAAATTGTAGCTGCCGTAAAGGACATTGACCGTTATCATGAAAAGATCACCTTGTCTTTGCATAAATCTTCACTTTCAACACACTTGGCTTATGTTAAGCTGGGTGTTATAACTGCTGAAGATATGCCTGAATACCACAGGTAAGAGACGCTTTTTTGTTTGTTGTTTTATTTATTTAGTTTGCTTTTGTATGAATACTAACAATGGAATGTCCTGCTTGAGCCAAACCTTTTAATCCCCATCGCTCATGAGGTGGAATAATTTAATTTCTTATTGGATTCGCAAGAATAGTGCAAATAATGTTCTGCAGGAGCCTAAAATAATACATTGATTATAGTTACATTGTCAAAAAGCACATAAAATGCAACATAGACTGACATTATGGAATGCCCCATTATTATTTGTTTATAGAAAATCAGCTAAAGCTTGTTGCTGTTGTTTTTTGTGTTGTACATGCCTTGGATCACACATGGAAAAGAGGAGCCTAAAATCTAAAAAAAAAGATATGTAACGGGGTAGACATGCCAGGAGGGGTACACAAAATGAGGGATGATCTAGGTAGACTTGAGGAATGGTACAAACACAAAATGGAAGTTGCTCAATCAATTTATAGGTAAATGCAAACTTGAGGAATGGTCAAGTATGGCAACTGCAGTTTAATGCTAAAAAATAAAAAATCACGCAATTGGGGCACAAAAGCTCAATGGCATTACATTAGAAACTACTGAGGATGAAACGGATCTAGGAGTTATTTCACGTGGCTTAAAGATAGACAAGCAATGTAACAAAGCAATGAGAGGCAAGTCAGCTGCTTGGTTGCATAGGGAGAGGAATTAGTAGCAGAAAGAGAGAAGGTACGACCTCCCTTAGAATACTGTGCTCAGTTCTGGAGGCCATGGTGCGTCCGCTAAAACGTGCTATTCAGAGGTACGTGTTTCTAAATAAAAAAAGATTTAAAAAAAGCAGTCTGAGCATTAATTGCTCTAACCACAGGGCTTATTTATTTATTTTTTAACAGCTAAAAAGTTAACCCCTTCCCATCGCCCCTTCCTAAAAATAATAAATACGGTGCCACATAATAAAGGGCCTGATCCAGGACTGAAATCGCGCGGGAGTCTGTAATTACGCGAGACAGAGGGGAGTGCACACCCCCTGTCACCCCCCTCTGTCGTGCGGGCTTTATGGCAGCTTACACTGCCATAAGCCTGCATTAAGTCAGATGTGCGGATCAGCGCTCCTTACGACCGCTGATCCGCTACAGTGTGGGAGCCCCCTCCCACACTGTACACTTACCATGCGCCGGGCGGAAGGGAAGCACAGCCCATTTCCTCGGAAATGGGCTCGGACGGAACAAGGTTATTAATTGTGAATCCGGTCCAAGCTGATTACAGATGGCCACGTGTCCCTCTAAAATATAAACAATAAAATTGTCCCCATCTTCCAAAAATAGTTTCCTCAAATAAAAAAAAAAAGCCCAAAAGTTTGCAACAAAATAAACAAACTACTTACCTGCTCTGATTGGGGTCCAGTCTTGTAAGCTTTTAATCAGGGGGGGGGTGGCCTTGGCAAAAAAAAAACCCTATTGGAACTACGCAACCTATAACAGTACAGGTTGCATGACATAGTTTTCGTCGTTCCCATAGGGGGTTTTTTTTTGGCCAAAAACCCCTAGATTAAAGCTTACAAGACTGGACGTCCATCAGAGCAGGTAAGTAGTTCTTTATTTTTTTTTTATGCTACTTTTAAGCATTCTGGGGTATTTTTCTGTGGCCGCTACAATTCAACTTTTTTTTATGTACGGACAGCGATATTGGGCAAAATTTCATTCAATATATTTGTTGGGGGCACATGTGGCTATTTTCTATTTATTTTTATTAAGGAATGGGCCATGGATATTGGGCATCTTTAATTTATATATAATTTTTGAGGACACGTGGGCAGTTCTAATGATTTTAGTATGAGGGCACAGTATGTTGGTTTTTCTTTTATGAATGTACATGTACCGGGTTTTCGGCGCAACGGGTCCTTTCTGGACGTTATTTATATATCTATTTTACTATGTTGTGTCGGAGGGGGTGGCGGTGGGAAGAGGTTAAATTTTGTGTAGAAAATGTTTTTTTTGTGTTTTTGTTTTTACCGAGCTGCACCTACACTTACACCATCCCTGGGATGGTGTAAGCGTAGTGCTTGTTAAGCAGCCACCGGACTGCAGTGGTCGTATATTTAAATAAGAAAAACGCCCCTTTTCTCATTTAAATATACTTTCCACAGGCGCAGGCCGGTCGGATGCGATCACAGACGGATTGGTTCTTTTGCGCCCATCTTTCTGTGCGCGATCTTGATCTGGGCATGCGCAGTGCACATTTTGGCTGCGCATTTGTCTGGAACCGGGCCCATATCTCCAGAAAGACATAAATACGTTGGAGAGTGTGCAAAGAAGAGCAACTAAAATGGTCCATGGCCTGTGTCACAAATCATACCAAGAAAGGCTAGAGGAACTAAACATGTATAGCTTGGAGCAGAGAAGGGAGAGGGGGGACATGATAGCAGCTTTCATATATGTCAAGGGTTGTGACCGGCTAGAGGAGGGTGGCATTTTTCGAAGGAAGAAGTGTTATACGAGGGCATGAATATAAACTGGAGGGTGGTAGATTCAGTGGAAGTGTGTGGAAAAAAATTACTTCACTGAAAGGGTGATAGGTAAGTGGAATAGTCTCCCATCTGAGGTGGTTGAGGCTAACACAGTAGAACAGTTTAAACATGCTTGGGATAAATATAAGGATATCCTAAATCGAAGATAAATAGGGTCTAGGGTCAGTATAGTTTTAAATAAACAGCTGGGTAGACAGGATGGGACTTATGGCTCTTATCTGCCGTCACTTTCTATGTTTTTCTAGGTTCTCTAATTCCTGTTATGTTGACAGATCAAAATGTAGTTATAGGCAGACATACGTTTAGTTTCTGCAACTCAGCGCAGCAAATAACTGCCCAGTGGGCATGGTTAACCCGGCAATGGTCACATTGCTATTGGTTGAGAGACATTACTACTTGGCCCTTTCCTGTATGTTGTGCAACAGAGGAATGTAGATTAGTTAATGATTCAGCTCTAGGACCTAACTCATGTACAGTTTACACTGAAGGTAATGAAAGGTGAAATGCTAGAAACACATAGTTCTATCTTTCTGCTTCACAGCTGTCTGTCTACATTGTAGCTCATGGTCCAGAGTACGGCCAATGCAGCCCCACCAGTGAGTTGAGACCACAAACTATCTATCTAATTGCAATAGTTTGAGCACATATAGTCCTATTCTTGTGGGAATATCTTAACATATTAAGAGGCATAATTTAGGCACAATGAAGTAGTAATAAAGGGCCAGATTCACACTTAAGATGCTCCGGCTCCTTAAGAGCGGAATTTCCCGAAATGACCTACTACGCATATATATCTATTTTTTTTTTATTTTTATTTTTTTTTTTAACTTATGTATAGCATCTGACTCGTTTTTTTTTTTATCTGTCTTTATTACTGTGTCTTTCCATTTTCTCCTAAGGCAAAGTGCCGCTCTCTCAAGCAGCAGCAACACTTATGAAAAGGTTTTGCGGCAATCTCTGGCATTTTCTAACCCATCTACTGTAGATTTTCTCTTGAATACACTTGGATTTGATGAATCAAAGCCGCCATCGTTAATACGAGCCCTTCAAAGGTAATATTGCACACGTGCTCAACCACTGTTACTCCAGCCACTTATACAGTGGTCTAGATAATGCACTCTAGTCAGTGCTGGTCATGACTGGTCAAGGTTACATGACTTTGAGATAGAAAGTAGCTAAACCATGAATTTGTTTAGAGGTATATAAGTTTTATTTTGTATATTTAACATATATTGGATATGAAAATGGTGCTTTAGTGCAGTATAATTTTGAGGTACTATTTTAGTGGGCTACTTCAGTGACAATTAAATAGTCTTGGACATTAATGAAGTGCATGATGCCTTGAGAAGGGAATTTAGTCAGAACTGACTCCTTTATATAAGGAAGCGGCTGTGACCGATATAAACTGGGCATGAAAAGTTGTATAGTCACCATATTAAAAGGGATATCATTAAAAATACAATTTGGCTGCATAATTGTACATAAATATATGATAACTATGACCGTATATTTCTTTAATAGAGAGAATTTTTCTGACCAAGATTATGCCTCAACGTTAAGAAGAAAGCAGTCCTCATCATGGGCATTAAAGTGGTTGGTTTCTTTTATTTTTATTTATTTGTGTAAGAAAAGATCTGATTAAAATGAAAAAGACCTTAACTCCCATTGTTCTTTGCTCTCAGTGTAAAAACAGGGGTTGATTACTTTAAGCTTGGTCGCCACGTGGATGCTATGAATGAATACAACAAAGCTTTGGAAATCGATCACAAAAATGTTGAAGCATTGGTAGCACGAGGTGCCTTGTGAGTATTCCATCTGTAGAGCCAGATAATAAGAAAGAGATCACCCTAATAGATACTAATAGACTTGCTGATGAATCTGTCTTATCTCTCAACAATTGTAAAGAGAGAAACCATGATTCCGAGTGGTCAAAGATATGAATTTATAATAAATGCACTTCTAAAGAATAATTTCATAAAATTGTAAGTTTTTTTGGGGGGACTGGATATTGTACTTGCGGTAGGAAGGATGATGGTTCTATAACTTAAAACTCAACCTCAGTCTGGATGAGACCCAGTGTAGCAAAATAGGCTATTGTATTCCTTAACTAACCTGCTTACAGTGATCACCTCAATATCAGTTGTGGGGTATTTATTAATACCAGTATGTATTGGTGTTGTCTTGTTCACATTAATAGCTTCTTTTTTTTTTAATTAGTATTTGTGTTTGCTTATAGATATGCCACAAAAGGAAGCTTGAATAAAGCGATTAATGATTTTGAAATTGCCTTAGAAAATTGTCCAACACATAAGAATGCGAGAAAATACCTTTGTCAGACAATCGTGGAGAGAGGAAGACAGTGAGTATGCATGCATATAAAAATGTAATCCCATCACCTCTACTGCGCTGGCCCTGGAGTCAGGGGCATGTTAAACTGAAAGTGTTCTAATGAAGAACTCCATTTCTACTATGCCCCTCCAATAGGGAAGTAACTCAGTCAGCCCTTGGAGTCAGGCTCAGAGACTCTTCTCCAGGAGTATAGAGCCTGAAGCAGTGTGAGTAGCTTTGGGTTTCACTCACCCCAAACATGCTGCAGCAGTCTCCTGCACTTAGCGTGTGAGAGAATGCCAAAGGCTGTCAGATCCTGTACAGTGTATCTGTGCAGGCAAGTAGCACTGACAACCACGATTACATCAGACCTCAGTGACATGCTGAGTTTGGGTCCCTCCTAGGCAAGGAGCAGTTCTACGATAGCAGTGTTGTCAGTGTTTGTGCTTTTGAGAATAAAATGACATAAACGTTGCAAATGTGTTTTTAATTTTAGACTTGAAGAAGAGGATAAGTTGCTGAGTGCAGAAAGTTACTACAACAAAGCCTTGGGTGTAGACAAATACTTTACCGAAGCTGAGGAGGCATTGAACAAAGTGCGCCAATGCATACAGGTGATCCTTTATTTTCTCTCAGTCTGCCATATGCAAAAGCAACAAATGCCAAGCTTGTACATTTGTAAATCCTGTGTTACTTATGCTTCAGAGTGTAAAGCAACTTAAGGGGAAGATACAGCGCTTCAGATATTAAACATAAGGTATTTGAATGTGGAAATAGTGGGTATAGATACTAGGTGGTTCTATTCCACTATAGAACACAGGCTTCAATAAGGTATGAAGACGGCACTTCAATTAAAACAAAAGGAAATTGTTTATTTCAATTCTATACATCCAATACTAAATTGGTAAATAATTGTTAAAACATATAAAAGTAAACACACTAATATTGAGGATGTGGGTCCCACTATTGATAGACACCTCCCTATTGGAGACCAATGTTGTTCAGATGTTGCCTAGGGTAACTAGGAGCAAGTGTAGAAGGTGAAGTCTTTGGTAAACACACCACTCTGGGTGGCCAGCCCGAAGGGAATGCAAAATGATTCACTCAAGCCTGGTTGGTGCAGAAGGTATAACGGGCCATGCAGTCAGCACGTATAGGTGTACATATAGATTTTACATACAGCCCTCCTGCCAGTTCTTAAACCCCTCTAATTAGTAAGGACTTTCGTCCACAA
Source organism: Limnodynastes dumerilii (assembly GCA_011038615.1). NCBI lineage: Eukaryota > Metazoa > Chordata > Amphibia > Anura > Limnodynastidae > Limnodynastes > Limnodynastes dumerilii. The sequence goes on from WWET01002530.1 coordinate 188,090, forward strand.
TCCAGCTGATGTACAGAGGGGGGAAGGTGGAGGGGAATAGTCCCAATTGTATGGCAGTACCTGCTACTTCCCGAGGTCTCTGCCGTCGGCAGGGGAACGGGAGTTGCTGACGGCTCCTGGTCTCCTCGTGAATTGCAGGGTCCAGGCGTGCTCCTTGTAAGTCGGACTTTACACTGAGAAGGAATAATGGTCTGAACAATAGTGCGTGGGTCCACCTCATTTTGCATTCCCTTCGGGCTGGCCACCCGGAGTGGTGTGTTTACCAAAGACTTCACCTTCTACACTTGCTCCTAGTTGCCCTAGGCAACATCTGAACAACATTGGTCTCCAATAGGGAGGTGTCTATCAATAGTGGGACCCACATCCTCAAAATTAGTGTGTTTACTTTTATATGTTTTAACAATTATTTACCAATTTAGTATTGGATGTATAGAATTGAAATAAACAATTTCCTTTTGTTTTAATTGAAGTGCCCTTGAGTGATTCATCTTGCATTCCCTTCGGGCTGGCCACCCGGAGTGGTGTGTTCACCAAAGACCTCACTTTCTACACTTGCTCCTAGTTGCCCTAGGCAACACCTGAACAACATTGGTCTCCAATAGGGAGGTGTCTATCAACAGTGGGAACCACATCCTCAATATTAGTGTGTTTATTTTTATATGTTTTAACAATTATTTACCAATTTAGTATTGGATGTATAGAATTGAAATAAACAATTTCCTTTTGTTTTAATTGAAGTGCCGTCTTCATACCTTATTGAAGCCTGTGTTCTATAGTGGAATAGAACCACCTAGTATCTATACCCACTATTTCCACATTCAAATACCTTATGTTTAATATCTGAAGCGCTGTATCTTCCCCTTAAGTTTCTTTTCTTTCCTCCTCTCTAGTATAGGAGGCGGGGGTGAAGTCACATCACCCCATACAGCTGCTCTAATTTGATTATTATTTACCCTAGCGCCACAAACTTATATCCCCCTCTTTTTTCAGAGTGTAAAGCAGTCAGGCTTAGCTATCCTGCTGCAAGATTGTTCCCAAATCATTAAAACAATATTTTGTGAATTTCATGACAATTTTGTTTGTATAATTTACATTTCAAGTAATACTGATGATGTCTCTTTATGTATGTGTCTCCCTCTGCTTTGAACTGCTGGTGCTGTGGCTGTGAACATCTTTTGTTGATCTTCCTATAATGAAAATGAACATTGATCCCAAAAACTACTCTCAATGGACCTGGGTTCTAATGATAACTGGTTTGTATGAAATACGTTAATATTTTACCAAATTTTATTACTTTGGCCTTTTTACCCCTTTTTACCCATTTTATTACTATTTGTTTTTTTTTTTTGTTTTTTTATACAACCAACTTTTACCTTTGATCTCGTCTATATTGTTTGTGCTTTAATCTTCCACTAACCTTTGGTGCCTTCATGCACGTTTGTACCCTGCACTTATGGAAATTGATGCACAATGGGTTGGTTTTGTAAATGGTAACTGGTTAAAAAAAAAAAATTATTTTTTTTCCTATGTTCTTGCACATTTAAATTCTCAATCTATGCTTTACATACAACACATGGGTACTGTGCATGGTTTGGGTGGTGGGACTACATAATATTACCTCTAAAACTTTTATGTAATAACAATATTTTTTTGATGGCTGGGTTTAATAAAAGAAATCTTTGGAAATAAGAGAGAAACATGACGATAAAGAAGAGAAAGGCAAAGAAAAGAAGATAGAAACAAGTGCAGAGAAACTTCGTAAACTCCTGAAAGAAGAGAAAAGGTAAAGGTGTTACCAAGGTTTTACCTTGTTCAATGGGTCCGAACTGACCAACGAAAACAGTGTCTTTCAATGCCCAACACCCCTCCTCTTGCAGCTACGTAGTTAGGTTTTATGGGTTCCCTAAAATCCTTGCATCCCTGTAATTGGGGGAATTTAAAGCTGCAGAGAATAATTGAAACTATCTGAGGAAATATATTGGAGACCTGGGGTTAGATTTATTAAACGGGAAAAAGAAAAATGGATCTTTCGTTCAAAGCAACCAATGGGATTATAGCTCTCCTTTTCCTATTACATACTAGAGAATGTCAGCTAGAGTCTGATTGCTTTCTATGGGCAACATCTCCACTTTTCCTTTATCGCAATTTAGTAAACCTAGCCCTTGAAGCGGATAAGCAGCATAAGCCAACATATGTCCCAAAAATCAGTTTTAAATGTTTCTCCGCTTGTCTAGTTTTGTTTTTTTTTTGTTTTTTTTTTAGCCACCAGAAGCAGCATTTATAAACTATCGTCACTTGTGTAGAATTTTAGTCCTACATCTCTAGTAAATGTGACAGAAGTGGGCAATGCAGCACCATCCAGAGTAGACCATATTTTAGAATCTAAATATGGCCCTCTTCATTGGTATTTGTTTGTATATTGATTATGCAAAAGGTCCAAAATATTTTCTCTCTGTTTCTTGGAATAATTGTATTGTTTTTTGACACATTTTGGATAATTTAGCAATTTGTTTTGTTGCTGATGCTAGACAAAAGAAACGCAAACGAAGATCGTCTTCATCAAGTAGTTCTTCCTCTGATTCTTCAAATTCTGAATCTTCGTCGTCTTCAAGCCATAAAAACCGCAAAAAGCGGAAGTTGCGTAGAAAGCATTCAGTGTCATCAAGCCATTCCAAGAAAAACTCTTCTCATCATGAAGACGAATGCTTTTCCCCTCCTGCAGACACCTCAGCCTCCTATCTGAAACTAGACACTCGTGGGTCGAAGGATGTTTGCGAGAAACAGGGTCAGTCTTCAAGATTGGCAGACACCAACAAAAGACATCGTTCCATGTCTTCCTCATCCTTAGAATTCATAGATCGGGCGCGAGGTCAGTCTGAAGACTCCCGAGATTCATACAGCAGTACAAAAACCAGTAATTATAAGTATAGTAGAAGGGATTCTACAGACTCCTACCACAGAAGATCACAAGCTAAACCAAGTAATGATTTGCCAGATGCACAGAGATCATTCAGCCGAAAGTCAGATTCTTACCAGAGAAAAGATCGTGTTTCTGACTATGGAAGTTCTGCAATAAAGTGTAGTGGGAATAATAGTAGCACACATGTACAGACTCTCCAGAGTACTGCAAGTAAAACAACCAGAGACTGCAAAGAGACAGACACCTCGCAGAATTGTAGTGAAACAACCAATAAGGCTTTGCCAGGGAACCTGCTAAACCTTCTCAACCAGATTGCTGAATTTGAGAAAGAAAAAAGTGTCAAGCAAAAATGTAAATAAACAGTGAATCTTTCCTAAAATGGTCTGGAATTCTAAAATAACACTTATTTTGTGCAGACAACAAAATACATTATAAACTACCTTAACACACATAAAAATGCAGCCTTTGACTATGCAACAGTGGTTGTTACTTGTAATAATTGTAATTATTCCTAGTAAATTTACCTTAAAACCCTCACACTGTTCATAATACATCTGCGCTGACTACATGTAGGACAGTTGCACCTTATTGTTCATATAATTTTCCTTAGGATCTTTACGATTGAGCAGTCTTTAACAGTGTTGCATCGGTTTAGATTCATGCTATCCTCATTTCCTCATGTATTCAAGTGCTTCCTGAAAACGCTCCTGTATAGGCTAGCCTGCTCCTCCTCTACTTAACCTCCACATCTCTCTCATTGTAAACCTCCATCCACTGCTCACACCAGCCATTCAGTTCCTCCCATCTCTCTCTTCCACTTAGTTTGTTAGCTCTCATGAGCATGGTCCTCCATCCTTTTGTTACTTCCTCCTCCACTCGCCCATCTCTACTTACTCACGCTCCTAGGGTCAGATCCAGACCTCAGTACGAAAGTGCATTTACGCTAGCTGCTGTTGTAAAACCACCTTTTTGTATGTACTGTGTATGTGTGCGGCAGATGTTGCGCTATGTATCTGATTGTACGTACCTTCAGAGTAATTAGTAAAGGGGCTGGTCATCCATACGACACCCAGAAATACGCTTTCTAGGTGGAGGGAGGCATTTAAATTGTGCAGTATGGGCCGGGTTAGACTGTTACGTACAACAATCCATTAGGTACGTGCTTACTTGCGCATGGAAAAGTTAAGGTAGGGTTTGGTACTCGGCATTGTACTTACGATAGCGTAAATACGCTACGTGACCGTATGTAAACTGAACTTAGGTCTGGATCTGGCCCCTATTGCCTTACAGGTTCCTCCCTAACCCTTTGGTGTTTACCATTGTGGGTACCGTGCTACCTAGTTCTACCACCTTATGCTTTATTCCTCCTGCTTTTATCACATTTGGTCATGTTTGTTTATTCCATTTCTATCTCATTGCCTTATTTATATTGTACATGTGCATGCTTTGTACATGTCCATGCTTTGTACATGTCTATTGTGTATTGCTTGTTGTACTGTACATTGCTGCAGATACCTTGTGGCGCTTTATAATAAACATTCATAATAAAGTAAAATGAAGCGCAAACTATTCCATTATCAATAATTAATTCCCTGCCCCACTTTTAAAGTGAGTCAAACAAGCCTTTTGAAAGAGTTTTCTTAAAGGTATCCATCTTGGGAGGGGAGTACCGCTTTATATTCATTATCCCAATTGCACAATGTTAAAGCCAAGAGTTAAAAAGAGGTGTACAGAAAGACACTGGGAGAGAATAACTTGACAAAGAAGAAACTTCCATCTGGGACCGAGCGAGAGTTAACACATTAGTGTACCTTACCTGAAACAGATTGGAGAAGGAAACAACACTGAGCGTTGGTGACCGAAGTGATCACTTAGTATTGCATCATGGCCTCAGTAGACTTGCTGAGGGAGTTCTATACAAAACTCTCCCCATGATGTCTGGGGACTAATCTTGTAATGGGGGCAATAACCCATGAATCTGGGGTGGAAACTCTCCAGGCGCACTTAATTTAGGAGACAAGTTCTCACCGACAAATAAGTGAAAAAGCATCAGAAACTGCTTGCCCTCAGGCTTAGGAGCAAATGGCCCTCATGTCAAAGTTTAATCTTGCCTATGCCCAACTGACCCTTGGAGAACTCAAAGACAAGGATTCAAGACAAGAACCTCTGGAAGTTTGATGTTTAGATCCCTAGGTGTTAACTGATAGGAAGGCATGGATTCTAGGGCAACCATTCTGGTCCTAATAGGTAGAACCAAAGTCCTAGACATGCTCAAAACGGAATCCAGAGTAGCATCAGCAATATATCACAATGCGTCTTTAGAATGTTCATCCCTCACAGCAGCCTGTTTCATAGTGTTCTGCCAGCTAGCTGGGGGGCCTGGAAACGGCTACATCAGAGCATTATGTACCATATCAGCTGATTTGTTTTGGCCTTAGCATCTTCTCAGACATTTAATGTGGATGGGGTAGGGGGAAGTTTAACTGAAAAATACCAATAATTTCTCCTTTTAGTTTGATATAGTAAAAGTGTGGAAGGAGAAATACAACAAATGTCCACATAAAACAACCCTGCTTATGATAGAAACAAGAGGGGGCTGTACATGGCTGGCAGGTTTAAGCCTTTGGAAGGAAAAACTTGTAAGGAGATGGAATCACCATTGCTAGAGAGGGGTATACTTTCCTCTTCCTATAGACTTAAAGAATAATTGCCTGTCTGAAGGAACGTGACCCTTCCTCTATTTGGCACCCTGGCTTGCAGTGAAGGGGACCAGGTACTAATTCCACCATAATAGTGATCAGAAATATGCTGCTTCCAAAGCCTACCTGGCCGATGAATGAAGCAGGGAAATGAATCTTCTGCTGGTGGCAGCCATTTTCAAAAGAGGCCACATGTGGCTGCATTTCAGGGGTAGGCTAGAAACTAAACAAGACCAAGCCTATCTCCCATTGCTGCATTACCAAATAGGCGGAATATTCACCAAACTATGGGCACCGTGCCTTTTTTTAAGGGCCCTACGACAATGAATCAAAATTACATTTATTTGATCTTGAAAGAAAACTACAATCAATCTTAAATTGTTTCCAAGAGACCGAAAAATAATTAACTCAAAGTAACAAAAGCTTTACAGGATAGAGTGTAATAAGGTAATGTACCCACTAACAATTTAAAGTACATAAACCATAGATATCAGATTCATTAGTTTGTCTCTTTAAAGCTCATCATCTGTCACCTGTCAGTTTCTAAAATGTTTCTTTGCAAGTGCCACCTATGTAGATGTCAGGGCCGAATAAACCACAGGGCAACGGGTGGTTGCCCTGGGGCCCCCCACAAACCAGTCTTCAATGCTTCTGCAGCTCTCTTGATCCAGACCTACGACCGCGAGCGTAGCGTATGATGGCCCGGGCGTATAAACTTTCACGCCCATGACACTCTCATTGATTGTACCTACTTACGGCGGCTGAACCCTACCCTAAGTTTTTCCAGTGTACGTGTGAATTTTCGTACCGATACGCTGGTCGTACGGGGCTTAGCACGCCCATACTGTACAATTTAAATGGCTATCCCTGCCTCTGTGTAGTAACTCCAGCGTCCAGACTATCGTCGTACAAAACGCACGCCCCTTGTGCGAAAAATACGCTGAAAATACGCTCGCTGTACGCTCATGTCCTTCGGACGACAGGAAGTTGTCATACTGCACATGCACAGTGCGTTTTTTTGCCCGTTTTTACGCTCACGATCGGCGTACGATCGCTTGCGGCCGTAGGTCTGGATCAGGCCCATTGTGTTGTGACCATGGCTGTGATAGTGTGCTTATGAGGAAGATGTCAATTACTGACATCTATCATCTTAGATGCTATTATAATGCGGAAAGGGGGCCCCTCAAACCTTAATCTGGCCCTGGTAGATGTAGTGTACAGTAGTGATGAACATCCCAAACTAGCAGCCAATGTGCACACTGTTTTCTCACTTAGGGCACATGTGAAGGGGGACCAGAGATTTCGATTACACGCCTGGTTTTCATACAATGTATGACAGGAAAAAGTGCACCGCAAGCTCTCTCCAGTCATCGCAGCTAATTAAATCGGGCCCAGAGTGTGTGGGGGTTGGAGAGTGGAGACACTTCATAACAATTTTGAACTGTCAATTGCTCAGCTGTACAGGACCTCACCCAACCCATTGTAACAGTGTAAAGCGTGTGAAAACATCTTGCTTCTAGTGTGTTTAAGGGCCAGATTAACCAAACTGTGGCAAAGGAAAAGTGGAGATGTTGCCCATAGCAACAATCGGATTCTAACTGATAATTTGTAGTATGTAGAAAAGTGAGATCTAAAATATGATTAATTCCTATAGGAAACATCTCCACTTTTCCTTTCCTGCACCTTAGTAAATCTAGCCCCTGGTGTGACACATTGGGCAAATAAAGACAGCACAAGCCAGGATTTATTTTGTTTCTGTATAAGTCTGCTCAGTTATTTAGTTGCATCGCATATTGGAGTGTTTGTGATTACTGATGATATCAAAGTGCCACCCTTCAGATACATAATCACCTGGAGATAGTATCGGCAACACATATATTACAGAAAAAAGTGGCACTCTCCTTAAAGGTGAAAATATAGCCTTTATTATATACTGAAGTGACCTTTTATATGGCCATATCCCATGATTTTTTTTCACCTCATCATCCATACAGGACTGAAACAAAATCTGATACTTAGAGCAATACAAACGATGATGATGTACTGGCAAATATTTTGGTGACACAATGTGTTAAAACTTCCTGCCTGCTTTTTAAATTACATTGGGTGAAAAATGTCACAATGTTTGGATATGCAGGTAAAGAAAGAATCTTATATATAAGGATGGCTGACTTTCATCTGCTTTCTCGATACTTCTATGACAATCTACAAGTGGCATCAAGGTAACTTAACAACTGAGAAAATAAAGGCTCTTTTAGTTATGGTTACTGCAGATGTAAATTACAGGACAGCAACAACTTTAAGTATTATGGATGTATATACTGCAGTCTAATGTTCATCAGGCTCCCTTGTTTTGTTTAATATAGTTATAAAATAACCTGGGGGTGTTAAATCTAATTCTAATATTTGTTAGGCTTGTTTGAATAAACAGTGGCAGTTATAGAATGGCATTGAATACCAATATTTGACCCTTTATTTTCACTTACAGTGTATTTATCACACAGCTGTATGTAACATTAGGACTCCTCATTGCCCACTTACAGGTAGAGAGTAATTTAAGATGTTATGCTGAATACAAAGCACATGGTCAGATCAATATTTTTAAATAAGAAATTTCCATATGGAAACCAGAATATTAACAATACATGTTGTATAATCCACCAATTAGAAGCAACAGACATGAAATATCTGCTATATTGAGCTATATGACTTTGCTCACTTAGTAAATTTTCAATAATTGTGACCTGAGAATAAGCTCAAACTAATACAGAATACATTGTGACTCATACTAAGGCTCCAGAGCATAAACCAAACAAACTACAACTCCCAGCCCCAAAAGCATAGGTATAGGTGATACCTGGGAAAGCACGATGGGACTGATAGGTGAGCCACAGGATGCCTGTGCCTGATATAAACAGTGCATCTGCAGTGTAATGATGTAAGACCATCTCAGGTCATAGAAGTAATAGAGCCTAGTGGCAGAGGAGACTGGTTGAACATATATAAGGGACATTCTCCATAGGCTACCTTATAACTGTATATCATTACTGACTCTCCTTAGCTGCAGTCTATATTCTGCTATTAGGGTCTGAAAGAAAGCATTGCCTTTTCTATTTTACTATGGGACAGGTGATTTCATATTTAAACCAACACTTTATGACATGAAATTATTACAAATCTAAAATGCAGAACCTTTAAGGTTCCCCGTTATTCTGCTACTTCTGACTTTTTCTTCCACTACCCATAGTTGAAGATCTTGCGCTGCGAGCTGATGATGCACTGGAGGGAGGAGATGCCAAAGGTAACCCAAGCTCAACCACCTTTACTCGTGAGGAAGCACCTGAGTTTGTTGATGCTTTGGAAGAGGTTGATCTGCAAAAGAAAATAAAAATTATATCCATGCAGCTTTACAACCAAACACATTTTAATATAATGCTTGAGGTTATGAGAATGATTAATAAAATTAAAAAAATGTTTTACTGGTCCAGGAAATAAAGACAGAGGACCAGATTCAGAGAATGAAAATAAGAGAGGAAAGTTACACCTGGACAAAACCATGTTGATTTCAGGGGAGGCAGATTAATGTTTTTGTACGCATGAAGGGAGAATACTTTGCTTTTTCTTATTGCACACAGATAATGACCAGCTTCACCTTTACACTGTTTGGGCTGGGAATCATCAGCAGATGAAATTTGACTCAATCACTGAATCAGGGCCAGAGGCACCAAAAATGCACAGAAAGAGTAGATTGAAAGTCTGGATTTCAGCTATATCACAACACAAGTTGGAAGATTTAATGGTGGCAAAATGTGTTGTTTCAAGTGATAATTGTTTGTTTGGTATTGTACCAGAAAAGGATATAGACAAGTTTTAAAGATGGAAAGAGAGGTCTTTGGATTTTTACTTAAACTGTGCTTATGGTTGTTTTTACACTTTATTAGAATGATTCATTCTTATATTAGCTAGCGGTTTTAAATTACATTTGCTTCTTTGTCTGCAATAATTAGACAGAATGGGCCGGATCCAGACCTTTAAGTGTTTTCCATACGCACAGAGGTCTAGCAGTCCGCATAAAAGAGGGAGTGAACTCCCGTCTTTTCCCTCTCTCATGTGAATTTAGCAGCACTTGCATTCCCATAATCTTACCTTAAGTGTCCTGTGTGGATCAGCGGTCCAAACAACCACTGATACGCTAACCCCAAGCGCATATTGAAAAATTTACATGCTTACGTTACAGAGTTTTGGAGGGCATCCGCTCTGTTGGATGGATATCCATGTGTATGGAACTCCGTACACCTGGAGAAATGTTGTGTAACATCTGGCATGGGCATTGCCAGAATATCACCTGACTTCCACAAGCAGCTTGTGTAAAGCCGGCCCAATATTATCTTTGCAAAAACACGATCTAAAAAAAAATATTTTTCTTACCGGACAGAGGAGATTGAGCTTCTGGAGGAACCTGTTCTTGAACTCCCAGGAGTTAGAGTACTTTGTGGTATTTCTAAACCAAACTGATAACAGAAAACAATGGCAATTAACCGGTTGTTGGGCTGAAAGGCTACCTCTCATATATGCATGGGTTTGGTATATATAGACATATGTCCCTCAATTTTAATTTTTAAATAAGGATCAATTTTGTCTAGCCATGGCTTTCTACTTTCTTTCATTACCTTCCACATAGAATCTATGCTGAATATGTCACATGATCACATATAATAATATCTGATGTGCTCAGATTTACTACAGGGGTGTGGATCCCTGTTGTGAACGGCCCTATTTCGATAGGACCATTCACTCCCAGCCAGTGCCGAACTGGCTGGGATATCGATTGCTTGTGCTGCGATAAGGTATAGCAATCGATCCCCCGAACACAGTGCTCCAAATGGTAAGTATTCTATCCCAAATCCTTAAGTCTCCCTCCACCGCAGCCTAACCCTAAGTCTCCCCCTTCCCCCCCCCCCCGCCTAATTCTAAGTCCCCAGACTCACCTCTCCGATGCTCCAGCGGCAGCACTTACCAAAATGAATGGGTAAAAATACTATTCTCTATAATCGCTCTAGTGTATGGCCAGCTTTACTCTGACAATCCTCAAGATGTCTTGTTTGGATATTTTGTTATTTAAAGGCAAAATGGTTTCACACTGATGTAACAAAATCTACAAACCTGCTGAAAGTACATCTGTAATGGTAGCGCTAGCTCCATATTTTCCTCCATTGATTGCGCAAGCATCTTATTAATGGATCTGTTAAAGTCTCGCAGATCACGAACATTAACATCTTTTTCATCTTGAGTTTGCTCTTTACTTTTCTTAGCAGAACGAATTTCTTTTACCAGCTTGGAGCACTGTTGGAAGCAACATATTTAAATGTAAAAACATCATGTTTCATTTTGGGCTTTCTTTGTGTTTTTTTTTTATAAAATATATTATAAAGAAGACATATTTTGTATATTTGAGTTGCTTTTCCATTTCCCAGCTAACTCTTGGAGAAAATAAAATAACTTATTATGAATACACACATGTATGGCTAAAAGCTTTTAGCTATATATATATTTTACTTAAACCAACAGAAATGTAACAGAATGTAAGATTGCTGAGTGATGGATTTTGCTTTCATGCTGTGATTTTTAATTGTTTTCTGTCTGATAAAATTTCTTTTATGCCATACCTTGCCATTAAGTTTTTCTTTGCAGCCCACAAAAGGAGTAAAATCCCATTCTTGCCATAATTCATACTCTAACACTGTATATAGAAAACACTAGGTTCCTTGATGTAGTTGATAGATAGATAGATAGAGATATATATATATATATATTCATAATACGGTTTTAGTTTATTTCTGACGTACAGGTAATATATTTTTTCCTCTTTAATGTATTAATTCAGTTTTAATTTATTTCAGTTTTTTCATGCTCATATAGCTTAAGCTGCCATAAGCCTGTACAAATAGCATGCACCCACTTTAGCAGGCGGAGGGGAAGCATAGCCCATTTTCTAGGATATGGGCTCGTACGCAACAAAGTTCCATATGATTCTTGCTACGCTAGTGTTCTAGATCTAACGTAGTGTTCGTAGATCTAACGTAACATCTGGAGGGCGCATGCAGTTAAATCAGGCCACTTATGCACTTTGCGTTCGATAGTGGCCTGACATAAGCAAGTGTGTTATATATAAGTCACTCGTTATACTGAGGTATAGGTGATAAGCTTTTTAAAACAAAAACATAATTTGATAATCCTGTGGCAGATTATCTATTGTTAAACTTGGCCCAGGCTTTCCCTATGTAACAAATGATATGACCAACCTAACTATAGTTTCTTTGCAAGATGTTACAACAGAATGTTTCATATTGTTGATACAAACTATAGAATCATTCTTTGTGATTTTGACAGTTACCGGTTACTATAGTTATAAGAATATCTCCTTTAAAATAAAAACCCTTTTCTTAATATAAAAACTCCCTTAGTTAGCCCTACATTATTGATAAATATTATATCCAAGGGTCTTGTAGCTTAAATTTGAATAGTCTATAGGCACAGCAGGCCTGGAGCCAGGGCATGTTGGCACCTGTGATTCCCTGAGTGCTCCCATGCCTTGGCACCCTTTTCAGCACCAGGCCATGCAGGCATCTGTAGCACCGAATCAACAAAATGATTCAAATCAATTTTTTGGTAAGTAGCGGGAAGAGCTCTAATACTATTGGTACTCAGCTGGTTGTGGCAAAGAGGGGGGATCCTTAAAAGTTTTTTGTGGATCGGACCTCCAGCCCTGCTGCAAACTGGCATTTTACAGGCGCGAAACATGGTGAGGGGATCTATGGTTACGCTAACACAAGCTGGTAAAGCTTAGTGGTGATAATTGTAAAAACAGGAGTCGGTGCTCGTGCCCATGATTTTCTGCTACCAGCACAAGGCTTGTAAATCACTAGTGCTGCTGTAATTTGTCATTTTTATTATTATTTCTTACGTTTTTTTTCCTATTTTTACACAGCTTGGACACCATTTATACATATGCACACCTATATAAAAAAAAGCAGCTATCAGAACAACACACACACACACACACACACACACCTACCTACCACTGTTTCTAGATTTTAACAAACAAAATATAAATAAAATAAAATAAAGATGATTTTGACCATACCGCTCAGAAACATAAAGGCATTTAATAATGCAGGGTCTGCTGCCGCCCAGTAACCCAATGACTTTTCCTTTCCCTTTAAATTTTTTTTTTTTTTTTTTAAAGCTTTGTGCTTTTGTGAACATAAATCACTTGAAACAATAAAGATCTTTACAAGAAAGCTCATCTCTATTTTGTGTAGAGTATAAAACATGTTTCTCCTGCACAATTGTGGATATTAACCTGTTTCATGACTCTTTCCAACTTGTGCTTTTGATCATCGGTCTCTTTTTTAAGCTGTGTGATGCAGGGACGCATTCCATTCACCTTCTCTTGGTACGACAATTCTTCTTTCATCATGCTATCAAAAGTGTTTTTCATAATCTGGAAAAAAGTAACAGTTTCTTTAAAGATCACAAAAGCCCTGTTTTCACGGTTTTCAAAGTCGGGTTTGTCTTTCAACATTAATAAGACATTTTACCAGTAAGTATGTCTGTGCAGCTGGATACAACTCTAATGGATAATGCTCATAGATCTTAATATTGAAGTTTCATCAATTAGATTTTCAGAGGCTAAACTGACAACTACTTTACAAACACAAATGCCCTAAATTAGCTGGAAAGTTTGAGACAAAATAATTCAAATAAATGTTTAAAAAGTAAATTTGTAATGATTCTGTATAATAAGCCTACATTACTCCTGTCTACAAAAGAGAGTGTTTCATCACTGTCTTAGTCACTGTATGACAGCAAAAGTAAACTTTATGTATTGTGCTGAACAGCAGTTGGTATATTGCAGCACCCTCAGTGCAACTGTGGAAACTGTTAAGAGGATTAACAAGCCTCTACTCTCTTCACTAGTACTCATGCCTTTTCATTCATCAGCTTTCAGTAGTCCCAACTTTCTACTATAGTTATTCATTCAATCATAACACAAAAAAAAAATAACACAAAAATAGATGACAATGGGGTAGATCCAGAACTACGTGTGTGTGTACGTATATTCGCGGTGCGTATTTTCGTACACGTAAGTTCGCTACACTCCCCACGGCACACCCCTTGCGCGGACGTATTTTGTCAAATTACGCAACCCAAACCCTACCTTAACTTTTCCAAATGTAACAGCATACGTCCGCTAACGGACTACTGACTACGCGAACGTACGCAGCTTAGCACGCCCATACTGTACACTTAAAATACCACCCCCCGCCTACTTCACGTAAAACGCACGTATTGTTGAATAACGTAACATTGTCACGCCCACACGTAAGTATTTACGTGAGACATACGTGAATCATCCATACGTTCGAAAATACGCTACGTGAATGTGCGTATTTTCTATGGTGCGCATGCGCAGTGCGTACAAATCTGCGAATTTACGTCTCCGCCACACGTAAATTCGCGGAAATGCGTAGTTCTGGATCAGGTCCAATGACTTTAATAATGGTGGCTAATGTTGGTGCTGTCTTGCTGAAGGTGAACACTCTCCACCCCAGGGCACCAGCAGAATGCCTAGATCTGCCCCTGGGTTCGGAGAGGATAGGCACTGCCAGTGAGGCACCTTCACTCCCTTGTATCAGAGTCTAATTAACAGCTAAATAATATTGCTTCTTATAGGTTCTCACTTCTAGTCAGGAGGTGCAAGATGTTTAATAGTAGTGCTCAAGATTCAGAAACGTTGGGTGTTGTCAATAAACAGCCTGGCAGTAGCTGAGATCATAGCTCTTTTGCTCCTGCTGACTTAAAGTGAGAGCCTGTGAGAAAGAGCAACACTCTTAAGCTGTCAATAAAACTTGAATATTAGGGGGGTTACACCTTCCTGCTGGTGACAATGCTCTGCTTAGCCAGCGACAATAGGCACTGTAGCAAAGAGTGAGAGCCTTTTGTGTACATGTGCATTAGTGTGCAGAAATGTCTAACACTCTGATTTCATAAGACATTAGAGAGGACAACTGGGATCAAGACTACTGTGGCCCTATAGCAGCTTCACCCACTGTATTTACAATGCTGCCCCCACCATTATCTACTAATTTTATTCTGCTATTCAATATTAAACTTTCCCTTCACATAATAGACTGATTGCTTATTTAGACAGACCAGTGGCAGCCGATGTTGGCATGCTGGAGAAGAGCTTGGGCTATTATAATGTATACATTAGAGGTCTTTATTCCTTTATGTCCCAGAGCTTGTCTTCTTGGCTAAACCCTGGAGGAAACTTTTGTAGTTAAGGGCTATAAATATATTTACGCTCTCATTCACGGTCATTAGAGTGGATTCCCTTAGGTAATTCAACTATAGGCCATGAGAAATTTATCCATGTAGGTATGTATTTTACTAAATTTGGTCTGCTTGTATTTAATCCTTATGGTCCTGAATCACACTTAAGAATGCTTTAGGTTCCTAATTTTACGCACAAAAGTAGCATCCCGACTTCCCTGACACGCCCTCGGTTTTCAGCTTAACCGCATGCCGACTTCCCTGACACGCCCTCGGTTTTCAGCTTAACCTTATCTTTAGGTTCTTAGTTGTGTGCGTAGAGTGGCTAATTAAGAACGTTTTTGCCTAATCGTGCCCAGATTTCTCCATTTAATTGGCTCCCTCCACCCAATCTTAATGCCCCTTCATTCTTGAGTCACTACAAACCTTGAAGAAATAGGTTGGTAATGGAGAATCAGAGCCATCCCGTTCTTAAGTCCAACGTAAATTGCATACTTTAAGTTACTATGCATGTGCAGTATATCCCTTCTTAAATATACGCACTCAAAAGACACATACTCTTAATTGTGAATCAGGTCCTATATGTGGAGAGACACATGGACTCCAGCCTTCCTGTTCAGTGATACAGCTCTGCCGTGTGAGCTGCCCCTCCCCCATTTTATTTTATACTCAGTGCGGTGCTCACTGTCACTTTTTATTTCGTAACTTGCAATGTTAATCCCATGCTTGTATTACATATTTGATGCATTTCCATCAGGATGCAATCTACTGTGTGCCCTTTTACTGGTGACATGTTTTCCTAATCAGTAACCTGTGCTTTCAGCATATGGAAATTATGGGATTTGTGGGAGATTATAGAGCTACACAGTGAACTGAACACCATGTAACATTTTGTGTATTTTTGTTCTTTTATTGTTTGTTTATTATTTTATTGTTTTTATTTTTTATGGTAAAAAAAATGACACTCATCTTCAGAGCTGTTCATTACAAAGCTCCGGATAGGGCACTTGCAGTTTGAGCAGCACATTGGCGCATCCGCTACAACTCTGGCTACAGTCCCAAAAATGTGTCTTCCCTGTAATTCAGTAAAATTATTATTATTACTACTAAAATATTAATTCTATTTGGTTGGAGTTTTTGTTGTTATTTGTTATACATTGCATTTTTATTTATATAGAAAAGGCAAATGTTGAAATGTTTTGGTATTGGTGCAGAAAATGTAAGACGCCCCCATGGGACGCCTCTTTATTAGCATCTTTGCGATATTGCTAAATTTTACGGGTAAATCATTAATGCATTCAGGTGTTTTGTAAGTATCAAATTTTACCAGCAAAAATACGCACAACTCAGACCCAATATGTTGGTGTTTGAAATTGAAGCATCACTGATTATTTTCTATTATTATTTTACACGGATAGCAATAATGTACAAAGTATGTCTATTAAATAACGAGACTGATTAAAATAACTCCCTTTTATTTATTGGTATTACAAATGTAATGCTTGTCCCCTTCAATATACTCCCCATTTGCACTAATACATCGTCTTGTTTTCCACAAGTCGAAGGCATGGAGCAAATCAGCTTCCGTCAGTTGTTTCAGCATATCTGCCGTTTTCTTCAACTGATTCAAAGTGTGTCCCTTTAAGCACTGATTTAACTTTTGGGAAAAGATAAAAGTCACAAGGTGCTAAATCGAGTGAAAATGGAGGATGTTCAAGTGTAGTAATGTGATTGTTGGTCACAGAAAGTGCTGTGTGAGCAGGTGCATTGTCCTGGTGAAGAATGAAACCATTTTTCCACAGTTGCGGCTGTTTTATCTGACTCTTTCTCTCAGCTGTTTCAAAACTTCCTTATAATAATGCTGGTTAACTGTTGTGCCTTCTGGAACCCATTCTGCCACATGTTCAAGGTCACTACGTATGCAGTTATAACCGGTTCAGACTGCTTTGTTTACTAGGTGGGATCACAGTCTCGTTATTTTGTAGACATACTTCGTACTGTTTGACCGTGGCATAAAATACTTTTCCTCTTAACTAACTTACCTGTGTGTCATCCTGCAGCTCCCTGATCTGCCTCCGCTGGTACCTGCACTTTTCCTCTGCAGCTTTCTTTTGCTCTTCAAGTTTCATTTTTTCTTCGTACTCTTCACCTGAGGTTAAGGAGATTTAAATTGTTTTAAAAATCTTCCAAAACTGCTTCACCCACTGGTTTTCCAGCAGAGTTGCATTAGGAAGAGACAAGTTTATCCACCACTTCAGTCCTCCAGTAGACTTACTTGTTTCAGTGACTTTGCTAAATGATTTCCTGTAGGAGTTGTTACAGCTGTTGATGACCTGTAGAGTGTTTTCTAAAGCTTTGATCTCCTTTTCAGCCTTGCGGATTTTGGCATCCATTTCATCACCTACACGCTGAAGTTCTTCCTTCTCTTGTGCCGCCTTATAGAGACATAATGGTAAGCCGTTACTGAAATGATTAACTGTATGAATGTTCATCCAAGTAAAAAGTATTTCACAAAATACGCTACGTGTTCTAGCGTATCTAGACCATAAGCCTGGATTTACCCCATAGACAGTATATCAGAAAGAACAAAAATAGTTTTGAATAACAGGATGCACTTAATCAGACCATAATTATGTTAAAATAATTAATGTTATTAGATATATATTAAAAGCTGGGTAGATATCTGTAGAAAAATATAAAACAGAGAGTGTAATAAAGTAGGTAATAAGTTTAAGAAAATTAGAAACCAGCCTCAGATTACTATATTCAGTATTTCCTTAGAAAATATACGATTGTGTTTAGTATATAACTCCAAAATATCAAGTATTATAACAAAAAATTTTTGCCTCGAGAAATCTGCTAAAGTAAAAAGTGCATTGACCAGCTGCCTCATATTGGATGTGACATTTCAACTAAAGCATGGATGGGATGGCAAGCCTTTCCATCTATATGGATGTGGAGAATGGAAAAGTAGTCAAGATCCAATCCAAACAAAATTTGCAAGGAACTTTTTTGTACAAGGAAAAGAAATGATGGGAATCTTACTTTTTTGGAGTAGTGGATCAAATCAAATCATTTACTGCAAATCCTTTAACGTTTATATTAAAATAAGCCAGTGATTCCTAAACTCAGTCCTCAAGGCTCCCCCAACAGTGCATGTTTTCCAGATCTCCTTACAGAACAAGGGATATATAATGATACCACAGGCAGTAATGACCGCCTATGCTCCAGTAAAGGAGATCTGGAAAACATGCACTGCTGGGGAGCTGTGAGTGACGTGTTTGGGAACTACTGAAATAAGCAATGACTACTAATTAACAATGTATATGATTGTTTATGGTTACCTTAATTATGTAATAAGCCTGAGATTTCTCCTCTTCTCCCTCTGGTGGCATCATTGCAATGGTAATAATTTCAAACCGTTTTCTCATTTTGTCAACTTTAGCAAGTCTGTCATGAAGCTCTGAACTAAAGAGATTTACACTTAGAATCAGAATGATTTAAATGAAGTCCTGTGATGACTAATAAAAGACAATACATATATAAAAAAAATACAACATAAATTAAGCTTTCAAGCAAAAGGGCAAATGGAACACTTTCCTCTGCCCAGAATAAGAAATTTCATATTTTTCACATGATGATAGGATTATATGTTAAAATATTAGTCTTTTAATATAAATATAAATCATTGCTGCATGACCGCACTTTGTCAATCAAACCACTGAGAGGAGTTTATTTTGTAAGAAGAATGTATAAATACCTTATGCTCTGTCTCTCTTGGTCTACAAGTCTGATTTGAGACTTCAGCATCTCTTTGTGTATAGCGATCTCTTGTGTCCGCTCTTTCATTGCTGTCTGTAATTGCAACCTGCGTTTTTCTAAGGAGAACACATCATCTGCTTTACTGTACAGCATGTCCCTCAACCGCTTGATTTCAAGTTTCAGGATATTGTCTTCAACCATTAAATCCTATAAAGAGACCAATAATAATTCATATAAGGTTGCATTGTTGAATATATAACCAGATTGGACCTGATCCAGATTTAAAATGAAATGTCTGATTCACAATATCACATGCAGGAGGACAGGGCACTCTCCCTGCTCTCCTGCATGCGGATAGTGGAATTGTGCCCTTGGGACAACCTTAAATATTCTACAAGCAACTCTGTGAATACAGAATAAAGGGCAGCACGGTGGCTCAGTGAGTATAACTTGTGTCTCACTGAGCTCATGAGTTCAATTCCCAGACTAGGCTTTATCTGTTTGGAGTTTGTATGTTCTCCCCGTGTCTGTATGGGTTTCCTCTGGATGCTCCGGTTTCCTCCCACACTCCAAAAACATGCTGGTAAGTTAATTGGCTGCTGAATAAATTAACCCGTGTGTGTGTGTGTATGTGTTAGGGACCTTAGCATGTAGCTCCAGTGGGGCAGGGACTGATGAGAATGTGAAATATTCTCTGTAAAGTGCTATATAATCTGATATATAAAAACCTGTTAATATATAAAGAAATACAGGATCATACATAAGGGCAAAACATATCTTATACGCATAGTGAGTTGCCCGGCTGCCCTTGAAATTAAAAAAAAAAAAGAAAGAAATAATAAAATAAGTAAATGACAATCTTAGAGTGTAAATGACCTGTTTCGATAATCTCAGTTTTTTCACTGCTTTATCAGACATAGTGTTGAACAGTTTAAGTTCTTCCATTTTACTCATCAAATCCCCCTTTTCCTGGCCAGTTTTTTCAAGATCCCTTTTGATGTTACGGGCATCTCCCTGTTCACAAGCAAATATAATATTGTCAGACAAGAGAGAAAAGCCAGTGATATACATAGCTAATAGTACAATTAATACAATTACCGGTACTATATTATTTAAACCTTATAAGTAAATACTGTCAAAAAAATTTGCATGTTTGCATTCACTTACCTGGAGTTTTTTGTGCTGTGTGTTTAACATATTAAGAGCAGCTTTACGCTCATTAAAGCTCTTCATCAAGTCAGACGCTTTTTGTTCCAGAGCATGTTTTTCATCAGTGTTGACTTCACCTTTCAGTCGGGATAGCCTGCGCTCTAATTGTTGGATCTGGAAATCCTGTACAGAGAAGACAATCACACTAGTATGAGACCAGCCCAAAGCATCTGCCTATCTAATTTACTTGGAAAAGCTGTTAGGAACATTGATAGTTATGCTGAACAATACATAATAATTGGACATTAATTCTGTATTCTATATAAACCAAAGGGTTTATCACCTGCTGCTCTATATAGTTGAGGAACAAATATAATTGTCTGTCAATAAAGACTCGTTCTGGTAGCAATAGCCATTAGAATTATATTTAATTTTAAAAAGTGATTGACAAGTGGACACACTCTATAATTGTAGTCAGTGATTTCCAAATGAAAGCTATATATCCAAATAGCAATTTGAAAACACATGATAAATGAGTATAGCAATCATTCTTTAGCACAAACAATATATATGATTAATTATACACAGCCAACACAAAAAAAGCTTTATACTAGCTGCTTTTCTACATTATGAAAAATGTCCTCCATGGGGCGAGGGTTTCTTAATCACAGCAATGTCATTAAAGGAATTTAAAGGTGGAAAACAAGCCTGGATTTGTACCTGATTGTAAATGATCCCCTGTTGCTTTAAAGTATGTAGGTCAAGTTTTTGCAGTTGACTATTGAGGTTTCTCAGTGAGCTTTGGCTTCCATTAATTTCTGATAGCAGCTGTTTTTCTTTTGTCTGATGCTCATGCAGCTCCTGTGATGCCTTGAAATGTTGCTCTCTTACCTGTTTCAGCTGAGATTCAAGATCCTAGGGTACATACACACATATATATTAATATAACAATAGCATGAGGCATCCTCTGCACAATGTCTGATTTGACTTCAAGGCAGCAGGGTCATTGTATTCTTGAGCGGCATAAGATTGTATATATTCATTGGTTTGGGTCATAGGAATGGATTTAAAGGACAGTCATACAAAGGATTCATACCTATTTTTGTACATATGGCTGTGACATTATAGCAACATATCATGCACAGTAAATTTTACTTTAAGCTTGACACTACCTTCACATTTTATTATCCAACCATACAAGCAGAGGGAATTA
This sequence comes from Limnodynastes dumerilii, assembly GCA_011038615.1. Taxonomy (NCBI): domain Eukaryota; kingdom Metazoa; phylum Chordata; class Amphibia; order Anura; family Limnodynastidae; genus Limnodynastes; species Limnodynastes dumerilii. Next base: position 209,169 of record WWET01002530.1, read on the forward strand.
ACAGATCCACATGAGGTAAGGTAAACCCACAAAAAAAACACATTTTGTGAAAAATATTCAGTTAAAAAGTAAAATGTATAATGTTCACAGGGCTGGATCCAGACTTCTGAGATTCTCTCATTTTATGTGCTGTTCGGCTGATTGCAGTCACATTTCCATTATAGAGATATATGGGTCGTATGCAGAGTTTTCCGATATGCTCTACTGCGCATGCGCAGTAATTCTGTAACGTAATCTATGTTACTCTATGTTGCAGCATAGATTGTGTATACGCTGTCTTAAAGACCGCTCTGCATACGGCCCATATATCTATAATGGATTATATAGATCATAGAGTGAAATGCATTCCGACCCCTGCAGAATTACCAGCAATGACACTTCCCCAACAGCGGGGCTGGGTTGAGTTGGCAAGTGGATGTTCCCTCTTAGTCAATGTAGAGTATAGATGTTCCCTCTCTCTACATACTTGAACAGACTTCTGCACTTCTATGATTTTCTGTGAACTTAGGACAAAAAATATGGTGGTTACGAAACAAGTGCACCAATGTCTGTATTGTGTAGATCCGATTGCACAGAGGGACCAGATCCAGAGATTGAAAATAAGAGGAAGTCAGTGGAAATTTACACTTAGGCCGGTGTGGTTTGCTGCTTAGAACGGCTTGTTTTCGAACAAGCCAATTTCTAATGAAGAGCAGCAATGGGGATATCATTGCAAGACATCCCCATGCAGAATGCTTCTTCATAGCGGCTGGCCAAGTTGCGAGCACTGTGAATGGCGAAAGGTAAGTAAAATCCTTACTTTTATCTTAACCCTCCTGTTGTAACAGCCTAACCTTAACCCTCCTTGCCCATAGCCTAACCCTGATCCTCCATGCTCTGCAGCCTAACCCTTCATTCCCTACAGCCTAACCCTCCTTGCCCCACAGCCTAACCCTAACCCTCCATGCTTTGCAGCCCAACCCTAGGTTCCCCTAAAGCCCTAACCTAGCTGCCACATTCCAGACCTGATTCACAATTAAAAATATGAGGCTTTTTAGGTGCATAAATTTAAGAAGAAATATGCTGCGCGACTGTGGGTCCCCGCTAGGAATGGCCCTATTTCAATTGGGCCGTTCTCTCCCAGCCAATTTTGAATTGGCTGGGATATCGATTGCTTATGCCTCAATGAGGCATAGCAATTGATCCCTGGAGCACCGAATGCAGTGCTCCGATAGGTTAATGTAAAACACTACCCCAACCCTTTGCCTAATTCTAGCCCTAACCATCCACTTCCATTACCCTAACCCTCCCTTCCCCACAGCCTGACCCTAAACTTCCCTTTTCCCTAGCCTGACCCTAATCCTCCCTTCTCTATTGCCTAACCCTAAGACCTCCCTCCCCGCAGCCTGACCCTATAATAATAATATTTGCAGTTGGATTATTGGGTACAAAGCATACAGTTAGATCAGTTCTGTTAGAATCCTCAGCCTCTTGTCTACATTGTGGAAGAAAGAAAGAAGAATCCAGCCATGCATTTCAATGTAGAATATGCCAGGTCAACGATGGAGAGATATCTTTTGCTTTTTGCAGTTGTGTCCTGTGTCTATTTGGAGATCTTTGGACAGTACACACCGGTTACATATCTGGTGAAATGGTCTTTTGATTGTGTGATTGGAAAGATTATCTGCTGAAATGCCCAGTATGTGCCCTGCTTTACAGTACCTTGACTGTCTTTTCTTGTTCTTTCAACATCTCTTCCATACGTTGGGCCCTTTCTTCCACACTCAGTGCTGAGTTTGTAACAAGCTGCAGTTTTTCATCCAGACCTTCATTATATTCTTTTGCCAGACTCAATCTGAAAAAACAAAAACAAATGAGCATCACACAAATACATGCTTTTGTTTGTTTTTCAATAGCAGAACTTTGATTTTTTTTTTAAATATTACAAAGCCAGCTTCAGCTATAATTAATTTGGTACCAGTACTCTGGATCCGGTCCATTGTTAATCTTTAGAATTAAAATGACTGATTAAAACAAAGCAAGTGATTATTACAAAAACTTATGGGCACATTAAGGAGTGAGGAATCTGTTACCGAAAAAAGCCCATTCTGATGTTATATTTACATGTAGTTATAACAATTTGAGGTTTTGTCATGAGTTATACCTTAACAATTATCAGATACCAGATTGTCCATCTTGAGCCTAATACAGTTCCAATAATTTAAAAAGTAGAGAGTAATGTAGGCTTGTACGACATGAATCTGTTTAAATGGTACAAGGAATGGGTATGTTGGGCGCGTGGACTAGGTTTTCTTATATTCTCTTAATATTCTCTTAAGTGTGCTGAATCTCTACTGTGTATCATGTGCAATACCTTTTGTCATCAACCACTCGAGATCCAGCGCACTTAAGATAATAAAACCTATAAAGAGTTCATAATAATAAAGGAAATCTATTTTCTTCACTCTTTTGTGATATATGGAAGGTATATACTAACTGATTAATATTTTTTTTTAAACCCAGTCCACGGCACCAAAGATACCCATTCCTTGTACCATTTAAACAATTCTAGAAGGTTTTAAGTGGACCCTCTGAGGTGTTAGTGGCAGCCCTTTTAGAGTGCCTTAAAGTTCACATCATACATTGTAGAAAAATACATTAATATGCAACACATATGTGAAATATGATATAAGCCATATACACCTTTCTTGTTTCAGTCGCACTTCTTTCTTAAGATTGTTAACTTGGACCCTCATCACTTCTAATTCAGTAGCTGTTCTGTCAACAGTCCCTTTTAGTGTATCCAACTGTAAATAATCAAAAAAATGTATTGTTATATTGCTCTATTAAGACAGACATTTTCTGAATTCTCCAAAACATGGAATTATATTACTGTTGTTAGGGGTAGTTCAATAAATATAAGTAAATAAATTTTTTAGCACTTCCTATTTTAATATTGTGAATTACAGAAATACTTCATGAACTGGAATCATTATCACAGCAGCATATGGTTTGGTTATCGCAATATAATTCTAAATATATGATGTGATGGTGTGGTAGAACATGCAGTCTGGATGTAAAACAGAGCATTGTCTGCACATTTTCAGTGTTACCTCATCCTGAAGTTGCCCTCGAACCTTTTCTTGCTCCTGATAGTCCAATCTCAGCTTGGCAGCTCGTCTTTCTACAACAGAAATCTTCTTTTCATATTCTTTGTTATTTTCACTTTCACCGTTCAAAAACTGGATTTTGTCCTTGATAATATTTTCTCTGTCTCGTAGCTCTTGCTTGACCTGAGCTAATTGCTGAGATGAACATAAATGTTATGCACATGCATTAATTATAATCATAAATTGAAACATTGTGTAGGTTACTCTACATGCAAAGTGATAACAGTGTTTGCTTGTGAGTAGATGGGCTGCTGTCATAAATATTGGCCTAACTGGTAAAACGGATGTCATCTGCTGTGTGTAGAAACAAAACAAAACAACTTATATGCTCATTGTCATATATGCTCAAAAAATACACTGGTTACAATAAACTCCAACACTGGGAATAACAGTAATATAAGAAAGTTAAAACAAATTGAGTCTTTGTTTCTCCCTTGGTGCTCTCTGTGTACAGGATAGCTACAAATTGGACTCGTGCAGTAACACTGGTTCTACATGACGTCTTCTGCTACTTGACAAATGGTTCTTTTATTGTTGGTGGCTGATAATTTTGCTACCTTACAATAGCGACAAACACTTTCCCAACATTGCCCATAATTGTTGTTCCTACAACTCTTAGGGACAGATTTACTAAGCTGTGGGAAAGGAACAGTGAAGATGTTGTCCATAGCAACCGATCAGATTCTAGCTCCCACTTTTACATACTAGATAATGTCAGCTAGAATCTGATTGGTTGCTATAGGCAACATCTCCACTTTTTCCTTTCCCGCAGCTTAGTAAATCTGGCTCTTAGAATGTAAGCTCATTGGATGAGTTCATCTTTTTCTTCTGTGGTATATAACAGAATGTAAATTGTTTGGGTCAAGATACCCTTAGTGTATAGTACTGTGTAATATGACTGTGCTTTATTAATAAAGGATAGTAGCAGTTATGACTGATTTACATAAACAAGGAATGGTCCACATTTATGAATATATAGTGGTGTCTTATGCTGGTACAACATGGAAAATGATCTATATGGTACTAACCAATGCACACTGATCAATTTCTCTGTCCCTTTTTTGCATCTGGTCTATGGTGCTTTCCCATTGGTGAATCAGTTGTTGTCTCTCTGAATGCGCTTTACGGAAATCTTCAGCTGTTTTGTCCAGTTCAACCTGTAAGACAAATCACTACAGCATGTAACCCACTGGAAATTCCTGGTCACCTTATTTAGAACGATTTGAAGGGAGAGTTGGGTCCTAAAAGAACAATATTACCTAAACCTTTGGTTGTGGGACATGTAAGGTCTGCAGACACAGTCATCCAGAGAAAAAATGTTTATAGGAAATGGCAACAAAGTTTACAATATAAAGAGCTATTTGAACTGTAACAGTTTGTTGGGATTTATCTTCTGGAATGTGCCTTTGGCATTATGAAGGGGCACCATGCCAAAAATGTACCTTGTCAGTATGATACTCCAGCCAACATAATACTTTCTAATCTTACAACCTATCGACCAATGATACAGTCGATCAGCTGACTGTACCACATGTAAATTATATGTCCCTATAATTTCCTCTGCCTATCTTTCTAAAGTGCTCTTTGACCTGGTTCTATAGATAAAGACAGCCAGTAATGTGAAATGTGTCTAATAATTCAATTTCCAGTGAGAAACGTAAGAAAATCTGCCCTTTGCAAGTACCTGTGCCGTGATCGTCTCTGTCAACTCGTTGTCTAAAACTTTGCGTTTCTGGTTAGATTCCACAGTCATCCTTTCAATCTGTAGTGACAGTTCCTGCACAGAAACATCATGTTACGTTACACTTCCACAAACAATTAAATATGAGGCTAAAACATACTCTTACAACTTACTTTAATCTTTCCATCATCCTTTTGAGCATATTTCTGAATGGCAACAGAATCCTCATCTTTACGTGCTGATTCTTCCAGCCATGCTTCTAAAGCTTGTTGGTCCCAGTTAAGTTGACATTTCAGGTTATCCAGTTTCTGCGTGGCCCTGAAAATTTGATTCTAAGCAAAATAAAATAAAAAAAATATAAAACAAGAATGTTATTTTTTTTATCCTGAGACAGAACCTATTTCCTTTGTTTCTGTGGCTAGCAGATTAACCCCTGTGCCTTTCATGCACCTGTTTACATTTACCTATAAATTGATAGAGCAACTTCCATTCTGTGTTTGTACAGAATCTTTGTCACAGCTAATCACAGTCTGTCTAATGAGCGTTTATTTATTGTGTATTATCTTATGTAAAAACATACATAACAATTTACGGCGTAAAAAAACATATTGTACATGGGATTTGCATTTTATTTTAGATGTCTGCTTTCCTTGAAGATTATGCAATTATTGTAGGCTAAAAAAAATTGCAAAGTATTAAATAAACACCTATTGTGTTGTGGTTCAATGGTTCAATAGTTTGCTTTACATTAAATTATAATTGTTAGTCTAATTTCTTAAGAATGCCATTTTGTTACATCTGCCTTTCCCTTGAATTTATAATTCAATAAAGCAGAAATTAAATATATATAAAACTTACTTCTTGATTATTTTTCTTCTCTCTCAAGGACACCAACTCATTTTCAAAATGTCGGATTTCTTGCTTAAGACGTCCAATTTCTCTTTCACTAAGTGCCTTAAAGTGTTCTTCACTTTCAATTTCCTTCTCTCTGGCCCTACAAAGGGACTATAAAAAAAACTGAATTAAAAGTCTGTATTTTTAGAGGGTGTGCCATATTTCACCTCTACTTGTTCCTCAATCATCATATGGTTTTTATGGCATGAGTTTGAATAGGATGCTGAGGGGGCATTGATCCCATCCACCTTTGATTGAGACCCTCTACCTTTTAATCTTAATGAACAGCCAAAAGACTCATAACATAACTTATTGCACTTAAGGGTGCTTGAATCTCCTTTACTTATTATGACAATATTGCTTCTACAGTACAATAGTATTGCTACAGTGTATGCCCCCCTCCCCTGTGTGTGTTCCCATTAGCATTCCTCCCCATTGCCCCTTTTTTTACTGTATCCCTTTTATTGTGAGAAAGTTTCAATAAAAATGATTGATAGAAAAAATAAAGTCTGTTTTTGGACACATGCAAAACACAACTGATTCAGAATTACAACAGTGACTTTTTGTGATTTTTGCAACAGTGTATAGCCAGAAATTATGCCAAAAATGATTAATGTTTTCATTGGTACATAATCTAGGGGCACACACTAGTTGGAGATATGGGTCAACCACAGATTAAAACTGTAATATTTGCCCAGCACAAGTAGTCATTTTGGAAGACTTTTTTGGAATGGGTGTTATCATAATTGCATTCAAAAAACAACTTTATTCATTAGCCACAATTTTACACCTGGTGTAACTTTCAGATCCTAAATGTATACAATTCCTGGAAAAACACTGCAGTGGAAACTCCATAAATATGAATAGCAGAGTATATGTATGCCATTCATCTAAACAAAACAAGTGGAGATAACATTTATTTCTAAAGACTATCATTCCAATCACAGAATAAACAATTGTGTGGAACTATATCATGTGAGTGTGTACGCTGAAACGGTCATGCCTGATTGCTGCAAAGTACACAAAAATGTTTAATTGTACAGAGCAAGGTCCGGATTCACAGTCACGTAGTTTTCGTCTTACGTATGTTGTTTTAAGAATTGAGCTACTACGCATGCATAGTAGCTTATTTACGCTATCTAAGATTGCGTAAGGGCGGTCTTTAGACCACGCTTACACAATCTACGTACAGAAATGGTACGTAGATAGCGTAAATTAGCTACTATGCATGCGTAGTAGCTCAATTCTTAAAACAACGTACGTAAGACGAAAACTACGTAACTGTGAATCTGGACCAAAACAATTAGCTAATGAAGGCTCAACCTGAAATCGTGTGTAGTGTGTACCTGACAGATTGCCAATTAAAAATGTCAGAAAATATATAATGGTTTGAAAATGTGTCCAGGGCTCAGGAGGTGTCTAGTTACCCAGGACCTAATCCAGACTTACACGTGATGGCGTAGCCTTTTTTAGCACTGCTCATGTCCAGAATAAATATGCACACAATTATGGCCATCACACCCAAATGCAACTCACTGAGGGGGTGGATGAACTTCGTCAATGTACAATAACCAGGGGCTGGCTGGCAAGCTTTAGCCTGGGGGACAAGCCCACAGCAGTGGCCCATAACTAACGACCTGTTCTTAAAGAGTGGTTGTCAGTAAACCACTGGAGTACTTTAGGGGTAACATTATTATGCTGGTTATCCAGTGTATAGACAGCTGCATCACCATCAGTAGTTTTATAATCATCACTAGTGTCATTACTATGGTGTTATATCAGAGAAAGCATAAGGCCTGACCAATGATACCTCAATGTTACATATTAAGTAGAACAATCTAACATATTAATTAGGTCACACAATGTAATATATTATTTAAATGGCACTGACCTTCTATACCGCTTCCCATGCTGCATATACTGCTGCCCATCCTATTTTCACTATCACGCTACCATACTAGCAATTCCACTGCACATCCCATTTATAATTATCAAACTGCCATTAACATTACACTGCCCATACTTTCTAATTTCCATACAGTCACTCACCCACTGCCATTACCATCACACTGCTAATACTTTCTAATTTCCATACAGTCACTCACCCACTGCCATTACCATCACACTGCTAATACTTTCTAATTTCCTACAATCTCTCTCACACACACACACACACTACCTATATCATCACACTATCCATACTTTCTTATGCCATGCAATCACACATACTGTCCATACCAACACACTGGCCATACTTTCTTATGCCATGCAATCATTCGCACTGCTAATACTTTCTTATGGCATACAAGCACAAACACACTGCCCATACCATCACACTGCTAATACTTTTTTATGGCATACAGTCACACACACTGCCTCTACCTTGTTATCGCATATAATCACACACACACACACACACACACACACACTGCCCATACCATCACGGTGCACCTACTTTCTTATGGCATACAATCACACACACACTAAAAATGGGGGAGGGGAAATGCTTTGTGTAGAAACTGCAATAGAATCTAAAAAACGTACAAACATTTCTAAATTCCATTATGTGTATAGATATCTATATCTAAATGTCACA